>OZ023143.1:25305922-25308422 GCA_963675895.2 Styela plicata | reverse complement strand
AAAAAAAAAAAAAAAAAAAAAAAAAAAAAAAAAAAAAAAAAAAAAAAAAAAAAAAAAAAAAAAAAAAAAAAAAAAAAAAAAAAAAAAAAAAAAAAAAAAAAAAAAAAAAAAAAAAAAAAAAAAAAAAAAAAAAAAAAAAAAAAAAAAAAAAAAAAAAAAAAAAAAAAAAAAAAAAAAAAAAAAAAAAAAAAAAAAAAAAAAAAAAAAAAAAAAAAAAAAAAAAAAAAAAAAAAAAAAAAAAAAAAAAATAAAAAAAAAAAAAAAAAAAAAAAAAAAAAAAAAAAAAAAAAAAAAAAAAAAAAAAAAAAAAAAAAAAAAAAAAAAAAAAAAAAAAAAAAAAAAAAAAAAAAAAAAAAAAAAAAAAAAAATAAAAAAAAAAAAAAAAAAAAAAAAAAAAAAAAAAAAAAAAAAAAAAAAAAAAAAAAAAAAAAAAAAAAAAAAAAAAAAAAAAAAAAAAAAAAAAAAAAAAAAAAAAAAAAAAAAAAAAAAAAAAAAAAAAAAAAAAAAAAAAAAAAAAAAAAAAAAAAAAAAAAAAAAAAAAAAAAAAAAAAAAAAAAAAAAAAAAAAAAAAAAAAAAAAAAAAAAAAAAAAAAAAAAAAAAAAAAAAAAAAAAAAAAAAAAAAAAAAAAAAAAAAAAAAAAAAAAAAAAAAAAAAAAAAAAAAAAAAAAAAAAAAAAAAAAAAAAAAAAAAAAAAAAAAAAAAAAAAAAAAAAAAAAAAAAAAAAAAAAAAAAAAAAAAAAAAAAAAAAAAAAAAAAAAAAAAAAAAAAAAAAAAAAAAAAAAAAAAATAAAAAAAAAAAAAAAAAAAAAAAAAAAAAAAAAAAAAAAAAAAAAAAAAAAAAAAAAAAAAAAAAAAAAAAAAAAAAAAAAAAAAAAAAAAAAAAAAAAAAAAAAAAAAAAAAAAAAAAAAAAAAAAAAAAAAAAAAAAAAAAAAAAAAAAAAAAAAAAAAAAAAAAAAAAAAAAAAAAAAAAAAAAAAAAAAAAAAAAAAAAAAAAAAAAAAAAAAAAAAAAAAAAAAAAAAAAAAAAAAAAAAAAAAAAAAAAAAAAAAAAAAAAAAAAAAAAAAAAAAAAAAAAAAAAAAAAAAAAAAAAAAAAAAAAAAAAAAAAAAAAAAAAAAAAAAAAAAAAAAAAAAAAAAAAAAAAAAAAAAAAAAAAAAAAAAAAAAAAAAAAAAAAAAAAAAAAAAAAAAAAAAAAAAAAAAAAAAAAAAAAAAAAAAAAAAAAAAAAAAAAAAAAAAAAAAAAAAAAAAAAAAAAAAAAAAAAAAAAAAAAAAAAAAAAAAAAAAAAAAAAAAAAAAAAAAAAAAAAAAAAAAAAAAAAAAAAAAAAAAAAAAAAAAAAAAAAAAAAAAAAAAAAAAAAAAAAAAAAAAAAAAAAAAAAAAAAAAAAAAAAAAAAAAAAAAAAAAAAAAAAAAAAAAAAAAAAAAAAAAAAAAAAAAAAAAAAAAAAAAAAAAAAAAAAAAAAAAAAAAAAAAAAAAAAAAAAAAAAAAAAAAAAAAAAAAAAAAAAAAAAAAAAAAAAAAAAAAAAAAAAAAAAAAAAAAAAAAAAAAAAAAAAAAAAAAAAAAAAAAAAAAAAAAAAAAAAAAAAAAAAAAAAAAAAAAAAAAAAAAAAAAAAAAAAAAAAAAAAAAAAAAAAAAAAAAAAAAAAAAAAAAAAAAAAAAAAAAAAAAAAAAAAAAAAAAAAAAAAAAAAAAAAAAAAAAAAAAAAAAAAATAAAAAAAAAAAAAAAAAAAAAAAAAAAAAAAAAAAAAAAAAAAAAAAAAAAAAAAAAAAAAAAAAAAAAAAAAAAAAAAAAAAAAAAAAAAAAAAAAAAAAAAAAAAAAAAAAAAAAAAAAAAAAAAAAAAAAAAAAAAAAAAAAAAAAAAAAAAAAAAAAAAAAAAAAAAAAAAAAAAAAAAAAAAAAAAAAAAAAAAAAAAAAAAAAAAAAAAAAAAAAAAAAAAAAAAAAAAAAAAAAAAAAAAAAAAAAAAAAAAAAAAAAAAAAAAAAAAAAAAAAAAAAAAAAAAAAAAAAAAAAAAAATAAAAAAAAAAAAAAAAAAAAAAAAAAAAAAAAAAAAAAAAAAAAAAAAAAAAAAAAAAAAAAAAAAAAAAAAAAAAAAAAAAAAAAAAAAAAAAAAAAAAAAAAAAAAAAAAAAAAAAAAAAAAAAAAAAAAAAAAAAAAAAAAAAAAAAAAAAAATTACTGACACATTCACAAAATCTTTTATAACAAAATCACTACTCCCCTACTATTCAAATATAAAAATAAACATTATTCAATTCAAATATATTTTTATTTATCTTATCATTACCTGGTGTGAAGACATCATATCGCCAATGAATGCTAAAAATAATCGGAAAATGTTACTTGACGGAAAGGATACTCAATTTAAGAAAGTTATATCCTATTAGTATTATGTTACCACATATGTGTAAACTATTTAATTTGTATCATGCATTTATCATAAAATGCTTCTATCTATATCATATTTTCAGCTATTCTCGGAGTTTCCTGCTAACTGCA
>OZ023143.1:25299611-25305822 GCA_963675895.2 Styela plicata | reverse complement strand
CTGACCAAAATCGAGTGCATTTTGTCGTTCAAATCAAAAATTCCACTCTATTTAGCAAGTTTTTGTTTCTATGACCGATTCACAATTGATTCGAATAATCTGTACTTCGAATCGATTCGAATCACCGAATCGAATTACCCAGCCTAGCTCTGGCAAACTATCGATATGAAAAGGTTTGGACAGAGATTTCCTTCAATAGTAAAACGAATAAGAAAAAAATGAAATAAATATTTTATCACGTATGGAACCCTGATGGATCGCGCCGTGCAACAGTAGCCCAATTGCGCAACAAGCAGAAAGAATTTTAGTCGGAATTGAACCGCTATAATTAAGTGTAGTCGATGTATCTGCCCTGGGCGTTTATAAAATCCTCAACCACGTCTAAATACATACATCCCATCTAGACCCTTCAAAGATTAAACCTTTCCTGCATCACAACTACATGTTCTTCGTGCAATTCAGCTTGACAACTATAAACGCTGGAAAGTTATCGACTCAATAAGGCGCAGACATTGCTTTTCTTTAAGCTAAAAACAATCGGAAATCGGGAAAATTTCTTAAAAATATATTTTGATATAGGTCACTGATGAATTGCGCCCCATACGCTCAACTTACCGGGAAGCGAAAAACATTGCAAACAGGATTAACCGCTAAGGTGCATTGAGTGAATGGTATCTGCCACGGGCCATTTAAAACCCTCAAACACTAACCCTGTTTCTTAGTAACATTGTAAGAGATCCTATACTACAGCCACATGGTCTTGAGTGCAACTGAGGTCTTACATTATAAAACACTTCGACTAATAACTAGGGCTGGGCAAAACCGAACCATTCAAACTTCGAATTGATTTCAGTATTTTTTTCGAATCAGATCGAATCACTAATTCCATGTAAATAACAATTTACCCCATTTCAGATATTACAAACTTGTCTCTATTATAAAAATGAATATAAATTCATTTTTTATTTATTTATTGTGTATTTTTAATTTACACTCCATGTCTAAGAGCAACAATTTTCATATTTTGGCGAAAAAATAAAATCGATTTTGGTCAAATTAGACCAAAATCGATTGCATTTTGTGGTCAAAAAGGAAAATTTTAGTTCATTTAGCAAGTCTTTTTCTTACGAACGATTCACTATTGATTCGAATAAATTGTGCTTCGAATCGATTCAAATCTCGAATCGAATTGCCCGCCTACTAATAACCTATTCGAAAGTAGATGACAGATATTGTAAATTATATTTTGCTAAGTATGAGTCACTGATGGATCGCGCAGTTATAATAGCAATCGTATGGTCGCTTTTACACGAGATACAGACACATCCTAATCAGAAATTGACCGCTATGATTAAGCACAGTGAGTAAAATCTGCCCTGGGCGATAGTGAAGTATTTACTGAATAATTCACATCCACATTAAACATTAACAATGTAACATTACCTTCCATACCATAGCTGTATTCTCTCAAATGCAACTCACTTAGCTAAAAACCGTTTGGTAAATTACAGATTCGAAGACTCTTAAAAGTGCTTTTCTTCAAGCAAAAAACAATTACTTAAAATTATGTTTTATTGAGTATGGGTCACTGATGGATCGCGCCCTCCAGGCGCGGTCCATCAGTGGCCCATACATATAAAACATAATCCCTATTGAGAAATAGCCAAAGCCTGCAGTATGTCATTAAATATTTAGGAATTCAAGTTTTGAGACATATGCTTAACGTGTATGAGATTCCACACAAAACCTCAAAAACACAATCAAATTATACGATGGTATTTTGTTTTTTGACTCGACGATAAAATAAAAATAAAAATAGCACATGAAGACAATCATGGGTGTTTAAAACTCAGAATAGTCAAGTTAAAAAGGTCATATTCCATAATGTTATTTATTCGGCCTAGTTAGTTTTTAATATTATAAAATGTATATAATCTCAAATATTTTTTACCAAAGACATTACAAAAATGTTAGTTTCCACCTTTTTTTTTTATTTTTTTGTATTTTTTTTTATTTTGTTTTTTTATTTTTTTTTTTTTTTTTTTTTTTTTTGTTTTTTTTTTTTATTTTTACTTTTTATTTTTTTTTTTTTTTTTTTTTTTTTTTTTTTATATCTTTTTTTTTTTTTTGATTTTTATTTTTTTTTTTTTTTTTTAAATTTTTAATTATTTATTTTTTTTTTTTTTTTTTTTTTTTTTTTTTTTTTTTTCTTGTTTTATTTCTTTCTTTTTTTTTTTATTTATTTTTTTTCTTTTTTTTCTTTTTTTTCTTTTTCTTTTTTTTATTGTTGTTTTTTTTTTTTTGTTAATTTTTTTTTATTTTTTTTTAAACAAACTTATATTTTTTTTTTTTTCACTTATTTTTTGTTTTTTATCTTTTTTTGTATTTTTTTTTTTTTTTATTTCTTTTATTATATTTTTTTTTTTTTTTTTATTTTTATGTTTTTTTGATTTTTTTATTATTTTTTTTATTTTTGTTTTTTTTTTTTTTATTTATATTCTTTTTTCTATTTATTTTTTTTACATTTTTTTTTTTAGAAACACAGATTTAAATTTTGTCATTTATGATATGTATTTTTCTTCTTTTTACGTTATTTTTTTTTTAATATTTTTTGTTTTTTTATTATTAATATCTTGTACTCATTTTTTTTCTTTTTCATCACATTATACAACTTAACTTTTCTTCAATTTTTATTTTTTTTTTTATCTTTATTTCAACCAACTTTTCTTTTTTAATATAACAATTAAAAACATTTTACCCAATTTTTTTTTACTATTTTTCTTTTCAACTAAAAAATTTTTTTTTAAAATTTTTTTTTTTTTTTTTATATTATTTCTATTCAAACAAAGGTATTTTTTGTATTGTTTTTCCCCCCCCCCCACCCGGCCCCCCAAAATTTTTATCCCCCTTTAAGATTTTATTTATTACAAAGGCATTTTATTTTAATATTAAAAAAATTTTGTTTTTTTTTTTTTTATTTTTGTTTATTTTTTTAAAATCGAAACTCAAATTTTTTTTTTTTTTCTTTTTTATTTTTTAATTTGATTTATTTTTTTTTTAAAAAAAAAAAAATTATTTCATTCATGATTTTCCTAATCATTTCAATATCTTTTTTTATTTTTTCTTTTTTTTATTTTGTACCATAACCAAAAATTTTATTTTTGAAACACCCACCCCACAAACCCTATAAAAAATACAATTATAACCAAATATTTTAATTAATTTTTTCTTTTTTGTACTCCTACATCACCACAACATTAGACATTTACTTCGATTAAACCCCCCCCCACCGCAAAAATAACCTACATATTTGGTGTTCTTTTTATTCTTTACTTCACCTTTTTTTTGTTTCATTTTTTATTTTTATCCCTAGCAACAAAACAACGTTTCCTACCCAAAAAAAAAAATTTTTCCGTAAAAAATAAAAAACCCACCATTAATACATAATATTCTTTTTAGAAAAAATCAAAGACAATAAAATTTATAAATATTGTTTTATTTATTATTTTTTTTCCCACAAAATACAACAAAACTAATAATATTATTTATTTTTATAATCAATTTAAAAAAAAACACAAACTAATTTAATCTTAAATGATGTTTTAATTAAAAGAAAATTTTTTTTATTTTTTATATTTTCATATAATTTCCTTTAAAAAAACAAACAAAAAAAACAAAAAAACACAAAATATTTTTTTTTTTTTTTTCCAACCCCAACAAACAACCAACAAAAAAAAAATAACTTTTTTTTTTATTTTTCTAAATTTATTCAAAAAAACAAAGCAGATAATATGGCGCACCCCCCCCTCAACCCTTTTTATTTTTTTTTTGTTTTTTTTTCATATTCACAATAATTTATTTATTTAATGTAATTTTTTATTTTTTCTTTATTTCCTTTTTTCAACATTTTTTTTTTTCAAACAATATATTTTTTTTATTTTTAAAACAAAAAATTTTTTAAATATATCCCCCTTACCCCTTTTTATCAAAAAAACAGATATAAAGTATTTTTTTTGTTATATTTTTTTTTATACCCCCCCCCCCAACTAATATTCAAATTAGAAAGATTTTTCTTTTATTTCTTTAAAAATAAAAAATTATATTTTTTCAAAAAAACAATACTTCCCCCCTTTTACATTTTTTTCCTCACAAAATTTATTACAAACGTCGTTTAATTAAAAACAAAACTAAAGGGCCCATATTAAAAGACAGATATACATAAGGATGCAAGTATTCCAAAAATTTATTATCTAATTTTGTATGAATATATTTTAAATCTTTAACATTTACCCGTTAAAATTAACCATTATATTTTTTTTTTTTAATTATTTCTTATTATAAATATTATATTTTATTTTAATTTATTATAATCATCATTATACATTTTCTACAATGTATTTTTAATATAGGAGGAAATTATAACTGTTGATCAATAAAACATTATCAACATATTATATATATTTTTATTATTATAATTATTATTTAAAAATACAAGACTTTTTTTCCCATAACCACAGATTATTCCATTTATCTTTATCTTATTTTATAAATATTAAAAGTTATATTATATCACATATTACACATACTAACAATACCCCCCTAAAAAAAAATAGTACCACAATTATCATTCATATTCAGCACACTCTAATATTCCTATATAAAATATATACCCATATTTTAATATATAATAACAAATATATAATAAAAATTCACATAAACTTATACTATAAAAATTAATAAATATATACAATTTAATAAAAATATAAAAAAAACCCCCCCCAATAAAATTATAATAATAAAACAAAATTCCCCCCCCCCCCCATTAAATAAGTCTAAATATATAGTTCCCCAAAAAACCTATAAAACCCGCACCCCAAAACAAAAATAAGAATCATAAATACTAATTACAATAAAATACTAATCCATAAAAAATTTAAATATAAAACACACCACTCAATATATTATAATAAAAAAAATAAAAACTATAAAAAAAATATTAATCAAGTAAATATACCTAAATACACAACCCAAAACAATACTTACCCACACCAAAATATAATATAAATTTTAAAACAATAAAACAATCATAAACACTAAGCAAAAAAATTAAATAAAAAATATAATAAAAATAAAAAAAAAAAAAAAATAAAAATAAAAAAACCCCCCCCCAAAATAAAAACCAGTCAAATTAAAAAAAACCCACTAATACATTTACAAAAACGATCCACAAACCCCACATTATCACAAATTAATACACAAAACCCCCCCCCACAAGCATATCATACAAATCCACGAACAATCACAAAACACACCACAGCATAAACATACCTAAAACGTAAATTACTTATAAAAAAACCATAACATTTATCTTATATAATAATAAAAATCATTATATTATAAAAAATATATAATAATTTAAATAATATTTATAAAATAATAATTAACATTCAATATAAAATATTTAACTATTATTCGTAAATTATTCATTTATATTATAAATAACAAAATTTAATTTCCCCACCATTGCTCATATTATACAAAGCATATATGTTCAAATTAATATTTTATCAAACACAATGATTAAAACAATTAAATTATTTTTTTTTTTTAAAAAATTTTTACTTTTATTTTATTTAATTAATATAATTTATATTAATAATTTTAATATTTATATCTTTTTATTTTAATATACAAAAAAATAATATAAAATTTTTTTTATTAATAAATTTATTTAAAAATTTATTTTTTTTTTATAATTATCATATTTACTCTTAATTATTTTTTTAATTTTCTTTTTATATTTTTAATTACTTTTAAATCATTTTGATTTTTTTTTTTATATTTTTTTTTTAAAATTTTTATTTATAATCATTATTAAACTTTTAATTTATTTTTAAAATATTTAATTTATTTTTTTTTTATAATTTATTTTTTAAATATCTATTTTTTATTTTTTTAAATACTAAATCAATTTTTTTAAACAATTATTTTAAATCTTACATTTTTAATTTTTTTTATATAAATTTTTTCTTTATTATTAATTAATTTATAATTAAATTTATAAATATAATTTATAATATTAATTATAATTAAAAATTTTAATTACATTAATAATAAAAAAAAATTAATTTATATATAATTTTAAAATAATTAAAAAAACAATAAACAAAATATTAAATTTAATAAAATTAAAAAAATTAAATTTTTAAAA
>OZ023143.1:25274611-25289611 GCA_963675895.2 Styela plicata | reverse complement strand
AAATATTTACAACCAACTAAAAATGTATTAAAAAATATCCCATTATAAAAACTTAATTCCAACACACAAATATCAATATTAACAACTCAACTACTACCATACCTACCAAATCAAAATACAAAATTACAAACATAAAATAACATTTAACTAAAAATAATAAATCTACTACTAATAAAATTTATACTTAAAATTAAATTACTAAAATAAAATAATCAATTCAATAAACATTCAACCATAAACAAACATTTCATACCCACTCCCGTAAATTAAAATAATAACAAACAAAATAATTTCAAAATACAAAAAATTATATAATACCCCAATCTCCTTACATAATAAAAAATATCCATCAATTCTACTATTCTAATATTAAAAAAAAATAAACTATCACAACCAAAAACCCACAATAACATTATAAAATTATCAATAATTAAACTCTTAATATATATAATATCAAACATATCAAAAAAAAACTATTTCTAAAAACGGTGGAAGCAGGGTTTTTTTCAAAAGACTTTTTCCAAATCGGGATTCACAGATAACTCGCTAAATGAAACGACCTTTACCAGACATTGCTCGCGTCTCAAATGTTATTTTCCTTACAACTCAAAACTTATTTAACCATAATGCATAGCAAATTAAACCTAATGTGGTTTATATTACTCTTCAGCCAGCATGAGCCACAGATGAAACGCGCCATTTAGGCGCGTTTCATCTGTGGCTCATGCTTGACAGAGCGAATCGAGTTGTCTATACTCTCAAAGAAACAAGTAATTATATTATGACACATTTTAATAGTGACGGTGTCGTACAGGGTGTTCAAAAAATTTTTCAGAAATATTGTAAATAAATAGGTTTTTCTGTTGATATATTGGACCGTGATCACGCTCAGAGGTGAAATTTTTGTGTGCACGGAAGTGTTCCGCCGTATGACCCGGAAATACAAATTCTCCTGTGTGGTAAACTAGATATTTATCGGTTGTTTTAAAGTTTGTGATATGCTATGCATATAATAATGATCTCTGGATGCGTTTCTTTTTTAATGAAATTCACTTAGGCTGGAGACATTGCCTAAAAGGAAACAACCAACGGCCAGCTAGCGTATATTAGAAGGTGGGGGCATGGTGCACCATGACCCCTCTTCGCTGGCTGAAAAAATGTAGATTGACCTTTTAATGCCGTCAAACTTTCGTGAACTCCAATTTTTTCAAAACATATTTTGTTAAGTATGCGTCACTGTTGGATCGCGTCGATGAGACGCGGTCCATCTGTGGCGCATGCTTGGTAAATCGAAATTACTGATCAGGTAGGCTTAGGAAAATGTGCAGAGATCAGAAAAACACCTCGAAAAGCAAACATGAACTATTTCAAAAGCCTCAGTTTCGAGCTTATATTTAACAAGACGAAATTTGTGAAGGCAGAAGATATTCATCAGACAGAGCAAACTGAATTCTCAATTCAGAGTAAATACAAAACTTGCCAAACCCTTGTTGACTCATAATATATATTTCTTAAACTCATCTATGAACAAACAATGGATAGATAAGAACAATCGAAACTTCCTTCTCCAACACTTCTGGGTTCTTGAAATTATATACTTTTAATCCCACACCTCAAGCACTACCTTCTTTTATATGAGACATTTTCTTGATTTTCTCCAGCACCGATACTTTATATATCCACTTCTGGGAGTGGTTCACCTTGACCAAGGCCCTGTATCAGTGACCACTTATAGACGAGACGGACAGGGTTCTAGTTGTTGGAGAGATATTATCTTTCTGGCTCGGCTTACCCAAGCTATTACACCCTCGGTTGAGAGGTGGAAAAGCATGAGCATCGATGCGATGCATACTTAACAAGAAATATTTTGACAATTGTTTTTTCAATCTAGTTCAAACGTCATGACTTCAATTTTCTTGTTTTAGTTTTTATCAAATCTTCATTGGATTAGCGAATCCAGAGAATAGTGACATCATACCTTTTCTCTGCCAGGAATTGTTCGTAAATATATGTTTTGTCAAGTGTGAGTCACTGATGGATCGCGCCGACAAGGCGCGGTCCATCTGTGACTCATGCTTGGTAAAATAATATTTCTCACTAGGTCATTAATCCGATAATGAGTCAAATTATCTGATTCAATTTAGAAATTATTCAATATTCTCATAAAAAGTCTGTTTTTCGTCAGATTAGACAACGCATACTATTTAATAGTCTAGCCAGGATATCTGGAAATAACTCGTGATAACTTGAACTCCTCTAGCGAATAACGACTGAAATCATTTGTATATTCGGTATATATTTTGCCTTGAAATGGTAACTTATGGATCGCGGCCTTCATTAGCTCATACAATTACTGAATAGGGCGATTCCTAAACAAGACAAGGTAACTTGTTGATTACTCTACTCAATTGGTTACAATTCACAGCACTCAAGACCGCAACACACGTTTGCATAGGTTGCGTTTTTCAGGGTTAGTTTTATTTAAGCCTTGCGTTTTGCGCCATTCCGAACGGTTTGGTATTTAAGCAAGCTAACGTAGAGTTCTCGTTCTGTTGCGTTCATTTGTTCGATTAACGCAAAGCAATGCAGAAGTGTTTTGCTGTTTTTAGTTTAATACCCGAAACGTGATGCAATGCATCGGTAAGACAACTTCATGTGTATTATGGTCTTAACACAGACAATGGAATTGTTTGCAAACTTAAATGCTATGATAGGGCGGTGTAAGCTGCCGGTTTATTGTATATTCGCCCCTGGTTTTTCGATTTGTTATTAAGGTCAGTCTTTTGCCCATAGGAATATCCCAGCACAAGTAGGTTTTAAATAAAAACGTGTTTTACAGTCAAATTTGCATAAAAAAAAACGATTTTCTGTGTGACACGGCGCACATTCCGCCATATATTACACAATATTGCCATTTCTGAAAATAACCTGTTCGATTCATAAACCTTCAAATTCTCGTCGTATTCTGATCGGAAATATCTCTCCAAAACCAGAGCTGGTGAAACTAACCTACTGGCAGACATTTTAAGCCACTTTACGTCTTTCGTATTTAGACTTATTAGCGCCAAAACACGTTTGAAATTCGACCCCCACTTGAAAAAAACATTATCCCCTTCTTATATATGGCACAAGTATGGTCGAAGATAGATCTCGCGTTTCGCGCGAGATCTATCTTCTGCCTTTCTTGTGAGATTATGACATCATAGTAAGCGACACACAATAAACAAATTGAACAATGGAATAAGATCCGGTAGTCTGATATAGTTTACAAATAATTTAGAACGCGGTATCAAGTACCACAAAATGGGCGACGTTTTGATGGTCCGATCTATGACGTCATCATCGGCGCCTTAGGTGTGGTAAAGCCAAAGGTATCATCGATCGAAAAGTTTGTAAAAGGAAGTAGTGGAGCAGTATGAAACGGATAAATTATTTTATTTTGCTGTACTTTACATCGTATCCTAGTTTTATAATGGCTAACTTTTGACAAAAAATTGTATTGTATTAAAGTAAGAAATAAAACGCAAAAACGACAAATATGTGACATCCGTTAATTTACTTAAACATTAACGTTGATGGTACTCCCCATTCCCGTGTTTAATATTTATTTATGATTTCACAAAGTAACCTTTATAACGTCATAAACACGTACTTTACCGAGAATGTTGTTTCGCAAACCGAAAATGTTATTTTGTCAAGCATGAGCCATAGATGGACTGCGCCTAATAGGCGCGATCCATCAGTGGCCCATGCATGACAAAATATGCCTCGTTGTGATTTGCTCTTAATACGATTTAACTAATTATTAACTAAGGGGACTCAGTACTATCGGCTATAAAATGAGGTTATATAACTAACTGACAATCCGGAGTATGAAAATCCGTACCCGTCTGTAAAAAAAATTAGAAAGTAGAAATGGTTCCATCCAAGGATGACCATATTTTACTATTTCGAATAAATTCTGAAAAAAATTTGAAATATTGAAGACATTTTGAATTCAGTCTTTTTTATGAAAAGTAGCATTATATCTGTTTTTAAAGATAAATTTTAATTGCAAATATACAAGTCTAAGCATATTACACGATTTCTTTGTTCCATTGAATCTGTGTAAATTTTTCAAAACAAAAGGATTTTTTCCTTTGATTCTGTTTGGATTGAGTTAAACAAAAACGACATATTTTCGAATGCAATTATTCTGAAGCATATCTAAAATCAAGATTATTACTATATCGAATATATTATTTTCGAAAAATTCGGTTCGTTTTAGACATCCTTGGTTCGAACCCAGTCTGAAGATGTTTTGTAAAGTATGATTCCTGATGTGGCTCAGTGGCTCATGCTTGACAAAATAAAAATTCCGATTGGGATATCTATCGCGAAGAATGTATTTTGCAAATCTTTGTCTGTCTCAAAATTAAACTTTTATTGTCTTCCTAGAAAAATAGAGACCTCCAAAGCTCTTCGAGCCGCTAAGTATTCATAACTGTCCAATATAACCTGTTTGCCTATGATTGGTTTCTATTACAGGGCCTTGATCGTGGCGATTCACTCAGATAAGGGACTATAGAAAAAGTAACTTCACCAGCAACTATACTATGAGTAAAACAACATTTGTTTGCGGATTTAGGAAATATTTAAAGAGGACACCATTTTTGTTCACAATTAATAAAAGCAAAAAAGCATCCATTTTTTTGAAAAATTCAACCAACTCCTTTAAATGCACAAAATTGAAATGCACAAAATTTTCTCCTAAAAAGTGATTAAGCGGCACAGTTTGGGAGAAAATTTAAATATTTTTCCGCCTTTTCAGTTAAAAATCGTTCGAAATTGTTTTTTTTTTTCAAATATCCGTTTTCTTCACTTAATTTTAACAAGATTTTTCCAGGCCAGTCTACCTCGAACAATTTACCCTGCCAATACCCAAGATTATTTTCCAATCAGAAATTATATTCTGCCAAGCATGTGCCACAGATGGACCGCGTCTCATCGACGCGATCCATCAGTGACACATACTTAACAGAACATGTTTTGTAAAAATTTTTCCAATTGGGTTTGTCATTTACGGGATATGGTAACAGACAAAACATGGCGGGTATATAGACCATGTCCTAAAGGAGACTTTTAGAACAGGATTTCGAAACGTCGGCAAATTATTTAGGTTCGCTTTGAGCATCGACTGTATATCAAATCGGAACTAAAGTCAACAAATTTTCAATTAACTTTATAAATGCAATAGTTAACGGCGGTCTGGCAGTAATTTTACTCAGTGACGTTAAACTAAAATTATAAACTCTATTTTAATGACCAATTATGGACTGTTGGTGGAACGCACCGCTGAGGTGCGTTCCATCAACAGCCCATACTTGGTACAAATATCATAAGCCAAGCCAGGCATTTACAGCGAATGGACAGTAAATTTTCTGCATTTTTTCGCAGTGTATAGTTGTTATCGATTTTGATACTACAGTATCGCTGGTGAACAAATATTTTGCAATGCAATATTTGGTTGTGTTACACTTTCAAAAAATAAATTATTCACAATGCATTGCATGGTACTTGGCAACCAAAACTAAGCAAGAATTGAGATAATATAATATGTTATAGATATTTCTCCCATGTATAGGAAATACCCTGCGCGCAACCCTCCTCTCTCCTCAAACTGTGGAACGACTTTCTGATCAAGCTGTTCTTATCTTCTATATCCCCTATTCCCCCATCTACTCATGTCTCAAAATCTCCAAAAACGTCCTAGAGTGCTTTTTTAGACATGGAATGAGCATCAGTTACCCCTTCCTAAATCAAGGCATGCACAATTGTCATCACCACTGCCCCCGTGCTCACCCATGCTCTTAAGTGATCACCCATTGTTTTTTGATGAAATTCACCCTGAGCAAGGTCGGAAGTGGTGCCTAAAAGGAACCGACTAACAGTCGCTTAATAAATATCGAAGAGTTACTAAAAGATGTAGTACCAGCAAATACTCTCGAAATATTCCAAACCAAACTGAACCGCCATGGTAAAGTGCAGGGAATGGTATCTGCCCTGGTCGATGGTACAACCCTCTACCACGCCTTTAAGTCTCCTAGCTGTGGTCAATATTTAAAGAAAATATAAACTTCCGGATTTTTTGAAAGTTTTATTTTTGCAACTTATTCGATAATTTTGCTTTTTGTCTTGCTGATTTATTTTCTCCTGTTTTACGATGAAATACTTGTCACATATGAATGTTTTTGCCTGATGCGCACAGAAGTCTATACTGACATGATTGTAATCTCATATTTCCTTGTCTTTCTTATCTTGACATCGTGAGATATGTCCTTTGGGAGTGAAGAAATATGTATATAGGCTACAGGTGATCATTTTGCATATTTGTGAGATACACCTTTTTACCGTTACAAACAACTACTACAAAAATACAAATAGAGTAAAAATATAACAAACTTACCGTGGTCTTCTTCGGTTTTTATGACGTCACTCTTCTCGCTTGGTTGCGTTTTAATATTCCACGGGTTTTCTTGCAGCAATGCCTGAAGTTTCTCTTGGTTAATCCGGAGTTTATTTCTTAAATCCGGCTCTGATTTCTGGCAACCAGTGGATATATCCGGGACCTTAGATTTTGTATCTGGGAAAATAGTAATAAATAATGATTACTGATAATTTATATTCTTTTTTATCGTTCGGGAAAGGGAGTTTGAATATGTCTAACGGATTAACCATATGCTTGGCAAACCATGGCCTCATGTTTAGTATTTTTTTCACAGCTAGTCTTTGGAGTGGTTCACACTGGATAAAGCCATAAATCAGCGGCCACTCATAGGCGGAGAAGGTCAGAGATGTTGACATGGTATGATATTTCCAGTTCGGATTAGCCTGCCCTAGTTATTACACCCGCGGTTCAGTTGTGGGCATGGATTTCTTTTAAATTTTTCATAGTCACTTGTTGGAGTGGATCACCTCGCCCAAAGCCCTGTACCGGCGGCCACTTATAGACAGGCAGGGTTAGAATTGCTGGAAAGATATGATATTTTCCTGTTCGGTTTAGCTTAACCAAGTTATTACACCCTGAGTTGAGTGGTGCGCATGGAATAACAAGCCGGACTCGCCGGGACTCGAGACTCGAGATATTAAACGTGCGATGCCAACATGTTAACCACTGGGCCATCGCGCCCACCTACCCCAGGTCAGAGTGTAGAGGTTTTCATCTAATCCTAACTCTTTCCGTATGCATGGACATAATGTCGGCGTGCCAAAAAATAACGCGATCCACCGCCTGCGAAATGTCCAGTAATCCTCTCAAACTAACCAATATCAACAGGTTCGAACTAGGGTTGGCGATTTTAGGTTAAATGTACCTAGTATACCTAGATTACCGAGGTTAATTTTTACCCAGTTGAACTTTCACCGATTTTTCTTTTTGAATTTTCACCTAGTTAATTTACCCACCTTTTTAACCAGGTACTTAAAAATTAACTGAGAACCTGGTTCAAAAAACTAGATAAATCATATGTTCATTGTGAAAATGTTTTTGAAATAGACATTTCGATGATTTCAATCTTTGAGTCTAATAAAAATGTCATAAAAGCAGCAAAACGGCGATTTACAAGAAAACTAAGGTATGTAAGTTTCTGATTAGCTTTACCTTGCTCAGAGTGAATTTCGATAAAAAAAAACTAAGCTTATTCTCCATGTCTCAATCTATACCATAAAAAGAATTCGACTCAATAGTATAAAATCTCATCCTATCCACCAAAACTGAATAACAAATCCACGAAACCCTAAAGCGTCGCGACTGTCAACTTTATTATAGTGTGAGATATTCCAACAAAGCCAGAGCGCTGTCAGTTCTAGTACTGAACTAATGATAAAATACTCATATACTTTGGGGAAAAAATTACCAATTTTTGTCAAGCATGGGCCACTGATGGATCGCGCCCAACCAGCGCGATCCATATATGGCCCATGCTTGGCAAATTAAAGTTTTTCAAAGGGGAAGGGCCGGATTTACAATCGCAAATATTTGCTTTTTATTGCACAAGCTACACTGTGAAAAAATTGGTTAAACATTAATGAAATTTTGCGGTTACAATCCGGCATCAGAAAATCTTTCTTAATAGTGTACAGTTGAACTGCGGAATTCCTGTTTTATATTTCGTTTTTGAGATGTGAGTCGATGTTTGATTCGGTTCTGATACATCAGATTCGGTGAGATTCGGCAAAATTTTAGAGAATTCGACTGTCCAAATTATCGTATTCGATTTACGATATTCGAATCATAAATTATTCGATTCGATTTCTTCAACAATTCGAAATAAAAATACAATAACTTTAACTTTTTTAAAAAATAAGTTTCAGTTTTCATGTCAATTATTATAAGCTGATAAAAAGATGCTTTTGTTGTTTATTATATGATTTCTGATTCGAATCGGAAAATTATTTGATAAATCATTCGATTCTATCTTGAAACACGGAGAGGTATTAGATTTGAAATTTTCGATATTCGGGAATGAATGTAGCTGGAAATGAAAACTTCTACACTGTAACAAAAATGCAACAAAATCACTGGTCTTTAACATTAACATTTTACTTGACTATATTGCAACACATTCAAAATTGACTTTTTTGGCCAAATTTGGGGTGATGATTGAACGCACCGCCAAGGTTTGGGCTTACAATATAATAGTCCTTTATAACCTTTATAATAGTTCCAACCTAATTCCTTTGTGTCGCAAGAGGCGGCTGAAAGCAAGCAAAGAAGTGGTAGATAGTAGGTTTTATCATTCCCAGGGCAGATTCCACTTACTGCACTTCGCCATGAGAGTTCAGTTCCATTTGCGGTGTTTTCAGTTTAGGGTGCAGTTGCTGGTACTACATCTTACAGTAGCTCTTTGCTATTACTCAACACAGGGTGTAATAACTTGGGTACGCTAAGCCGAACGGTAAAAGATCGTATCTTTTCAGCAATTGTAACCCTGTCCGTCTATAAGTGGCCGCTGTTAAAGGACATCGGACAGGACGATCCATTCAAGGATTGGCTATGAAAAAAATGACCGTTAGTTGGTTTGTTTTAGGCACTGCTTCCTGTATTGTTCAGGGTGAATTTCAATCAAAAAACTAAAAAAAAACTATCGAACTGCATTCGAATCAGAAAACATTTCATGATATACTGAACAGCTATATAACTACGAACTTTAATTTTGTCGAATATGAACCACATTCCCATGCTTAACAAAGCAAGTTTGATAGAAATATCTCTAGCTATGAAAATACACTTGAAACTAAAATATCGATGCTAATATTTTTCGCTATAAAGAACCGGTATAAAGTTTAAACCAAAAAACGATGAAAAAAGATCAACGATGCACTTTTAAAAAAGTGTAGTAAAATGACTGTTCTTTTGTAGTAATTGTATAAATCATGAAATCGGAACCGTTTTTTTAATCGAACCTATGCCAAGTATGGCCTATTGATGGACGCGCCTCAACGGCGCGTTCCATCAACAGCCCAAATTTGGCCAAAAAAGTCTATTTTGAAGTTTGACTTGACTATCATCTTGTAATTTAACTGCCAAATAGCATTTATTTTACCACATTTTTTCTACAGTGATGTGTAATCCTGTAATATCATGTCAATGATTCATCTACAAAATTAGTCAAGCTTCAAAAATACACAAAATACGCAAAAAATCGCTGATTTTTTGTGTTTTATTAAATAATGATTCTATGAATGTAGCTAATGTTACAAAGATATGATTTCACGCGCGAACTTGCAAACTGAAACCGATAACAAATTGCAAAATGTTTTTTTTTTGAAGTTTATTAAAACATAGGAAATTAACTGGTTTCTAATCGATATACAATAAATATGCGAGTGCTGCTTTTTTCTCTGCGTCGCCCAACATAGCTCCCTTCCCCCTCATTTTTTGAAGTTTAAATACGCCACTGTATATAGATGACGGGAAAGAGATGGAGCCAGGAGTGGATTTGCCTTAGGTTAGGGTTACTGTATTTGCAACTCTAAGGTTGCCTCTTTTCGCTTTTTCGGAGCAATTTCAATTTTATTATTTAAAAAAAAATGTTCGCGCGCTTTCATAACGAAATAAATACTTCTTTTGCATATTTAAAAGCTTAGAAATTGAAGCTCAATTTTCCTACTTGTACATAAATTTTTTCCTCCTTAATGGAGTACGCTGTAAGGAATTTAGCTTTGTCAAGCATGAGTCACAGATGGAACGCGCCTAAACGGCGCGATCCATAAATAAAACATGTCGACATGCATTTTTTCCCTCGATAATGGAGCACGCCATTGGATATCTTACTTAATGACACTGTGATTAAAAATGTAGTAAACCCTCGTTTTTTACTGTGATTTTCCGTGGTGATAATAAACAAAAACTATAAAATCAAGTTCTCGGCCAAGTATGGGATGTTAAAGAAATGCACCGTCGAGGTGCGGTCCATCAACAGCTTGGCATAAATCTCGTAGACAGGAGACAAACTCGCTAATGGAGCACGTCATTAAATGCCTGGTTCAATGACACTGTTATGAAAATGCTGTAAAACCCTCATTATTTGACTGTAATTTTACTTGGCGATATTAAAACAAAGTAATGAGATCGTTTTTGACTGCCCATTACAGTTGATAGAAAGCGACGCCGCCTGTCATGTCTAATAAAAAACTCACGGTCCTTGCAACCATGCAAAATTGGCATAAATTGGAACATGGATAGTAAGTACATAAGAATCTGTACCATCCCTTTAAAACTGCCTAAACGTTGATGATATTCAGGCCAAATATAGGGTGTTGGTGGACCGCACCTATGCTGCGCGTTTCAGCAAAATTCTTATATTCGTTGAAAGCTGATTTTATAGTCTTAGTTCAATATTACAGAGTGAAATTACGGTTAAAGAGTAGAGATTTTTATGCATTTTTGTGTAGTTTAGTGTGGGCTTGCTATAGATAAGTTCTCTGCGTTGACGGTGCGTTCCATCAAACGCTCATATGTTTATTTTACTTTTTTGTAACTTCATCATCATCAAGTCTGTCGGATGCTGTCAAAAACTGTTGATTTTACTTTATTAGAACTTGAATATTAGACTTGCTAGAACTTGGATATAGATTTTAGAGTATTAACAAAACTATCTTGAATATATGCAAAATTCCCACGCGCCTTCGGCGCGCAGTCACCTATGCTTAGATTGTTATCGTTTTGTGCCAAAAATGCTGTATATTTGAAACAAAAAGGCTAAAAAAGTTTTTGTGAGCTTGTAGCGCGAAAAATATTGAACTTTTTTACCCCCCCCCCCCCCCAAGATTTTCACACCCTCCGCAGCCATCGTTTATAGAAGTGACAAACGAATGTTTAACCAACGCCCAGGGCAGATTTCACTTATCGCACTCTGCTATAGCTATATATTTGGCTGTATTAAAAATGATGCAAGTGTTCGACATATTAGTGTTTGGTAGTTAGCAGTGTTTTCATTGCTGGGTAAAACCACTTAGTTTACCTAGTATACCTAGTTCATTTTCAAAGTACTTTTTACCTAATTTCAAGAATATATAATTTAACCAATTTACCTTTTACCGAGTATTCTGTTTGATATTTTACTCAGTAAATTCACTGGGTAAAATAGGTGGATTTACCTATTTCCAAACTCGATTCCTAGTTTTGAAAGTGAAACTAGATTACCTAGTAATACTCCGCCTAGTTTAAGAAATAACTAATCTGCCATCACTAGTAGTTGGTTCATTTTGAGCGATAGTTTGGACCTTGGTCAGATTGACTTTTACTAAGAAAAAGTACGCAAGAGGTCTTGATTCATCATAATCTAAAGTCGTGTTTCTAAACTTTGCTCTCCCCCCTCGCTCTAAAACTGATATCATATTATATTCTCAACCCTAGTGCGACGGACTTTATAATTCTGCCCTGTATAACCCTACTTCGCTGCTGAACTTAAAATATCCATGACGTTCGAATCATTATGAGAATTATTTGAATATCGACAGGATGTCCGAATAATACCATATTATCTTAATATCGACCGGTACCTTGTAATTATACGTATATCATCTGCCTATTATAATGGAATAAAAGATGATTTATAATTTTTTTGTCAAGTATGAGCCACAGATGGAGCGCGCCCACGAGGCGCGCTTCATCTGTGGCTCATGCTTGATAAATTATAATCCAAATGCTGATAAATTCCGAGTTTTTTTAAAAAATAGAAAAGAAGCACCGCTAGATAGCGCAGTATGTGAATGTCGGTATACTCGGTGGCTCGGTCGGCTGCACATTTTGCCGTGGCCGTTCCACCAATCAACACGGAACGTGCCCTTCAGCAAGGCTCTTCGTGGGTAGCTGTGACATAGAACAGATATAGTCCGGTAGGTTCACCGACAGGCCATAGCAAATAATTGGAAAACCCTAAAAAAAGAGACTGCAACATAGAACAGATACACAGTCACTACAAAGGTCCGTGCCTAACGGTTGTTGGGTATAAGCCCATCTTGGAGTTTTACGGACAGGCCATGGCAAATAATTCGAAAACCCTAAAAAAGACAGTTAAGCCCAGATCGGTGGCTCGGTCGGTTAAGCTCGATCGTATTGTCTGATTTCGGTGTAATGGTTCAATGCTTGACCATTTCACCACTCCGCGTACCCTTCAGCAAGGCACCTTGCAACTGCTATACAGTATCTGAAAATTATGTGCCCAACTATGTTGGGTATAAGCCCCCCTCCTCCCGGTGGATACAAAATAATTCGAAGCCTCTTCCTCTCCCAAAAAGAAGTTGAGCACAAAGTTTGGTGTTCCACTTAGCCATAGTATAACGATATTTTCCAGACGGCCGAAGAGCTGGTCATTTTATCAAGGCCTTTTACAACACGCAGGAAATACAGGACAAACGCTACAACCCTAATACAAGCGCACTTGATTGTGTGTGTGTTTTTTTAATGTTTTCATTAGTTCACCCTAACTAGCGTTGTAATTACTCGTGTATAACGCAAGGATAAAATGAAACAAGCCCAAAAAAATATCTAACCTACACTACCCTATATTTTATTTTTAAAGCTACTATATATGGCGAATCACCCTGACAAAATTTCTGCACCATCGACCCCTTATATACGGGGAGGGTTAAAGTTGTTGGAAATATGATATGAAATATGATCTTTCCTGCTCGGCTTAGTTATTACACACTGGTTGGGTATGGTTTAACGAGACAGACTAGAACTCGAGAAATTCAACCTGTGATACCAACATGCTCACCACTAGGCCATCGCGCCCACTAAACTCAGTATATCGCAGCCTTAAACCTCGTACCAATCCCATTCGAAAACGTTTACATATTTAATAAATTTAAAAATATAGAACAAATTTAGTTAAGTATGGGTCACAGAAGGAACGCGCCGCTCAGGCGCGTCCATCTGTGACCTATTGTTGACAAAATGAAAATTCTCCTCAATTCTTCAATTTCGCACCACGTACTGGCATTTGGTATATAACTCGATTTCTTAGACGAACTATTTAGTTTTCTACGCTTAAAAACACCAGAGCAAATTGGTTGAAGTTGCTCGTCTGAAAAGTTATTTATAGAACATGCTATTGATACGCGCGTGCGACCAACCCGACCCGTAATTTGTATATAAACTGAAATGTAAGTTCAGTCAATAACGAACTGGTTGAAACTTAAAAAGATAAAAATGTTTTTCACAGAAGTTGACTCCAAGTCAGGCTAAAAGCAGTGCCTAGAATCCACTAAACAACGGCTGCTCAAATTACAAAGAGCTACTACAAGATGTGGTACCAATAACTTCACACAAAACTAAACTATGGTAGAAAAGTGCAGTGAGTGGTATCTTTTCTGGGCGTTTGTTTCGATAAAAGGAAAATAAGAAAAATATCATTTATTGCATTTATATCCTCCTACAGAGCTTCTGTCCATTTCAAAATATTCAACATTCAACCTCGTTCAATCTAGACAACATTCCAACTAGGGATGGGCAATTCGAATCGGTGATTCGAATCGATTCGAAGCACAATTTATCCGAATCAATCGTTCGTAGGAACAAAACTCGCTAAATGAACTGAAATTTTTCCTTTTTTAACGACAAAAGGTAATCGATTTTGGTCAAGTTTGACCAAAATCGATTATATTTTGTCGTTAATATATGAAAACTGTTGCTGTTAGACATGGAGTGTGAATTGAAAATATACACTATAAACTATAAATTGCAAAGCAAGCTGCAATAGTGAAAATGGGATTATTGTTTTAATACTTGGACTTTTTGATTCGATTCGGTTCGAAAATTTTATTCGAATTAGGTTCGAATTCCAGCCCTAATTCCAACGTGAAACCGATTGTCCAGAATAAACTTCAAAATACAAATTTCCTGTACCAGCCACTGCACTCTGCGTGAAAAACCTCCATAAGCGAACTGAACTGGTATACGAAAGTGCAGTGAGTTACATCTACACTGGGTGATAGTTAAGCCATCTCACATAGGAGCTTCTTTACCTACTTTCCAAAATATTTGAATACCAAAGAAAATTAAACGACTCAACCGCGCCAGAAAAAATAGACAACGACATTCCAGCTTAAAACCGACTGTTCTGAATAAACTTTCACATCACTCCAAATAAAATTCCACTTTCTGGAATTCGAGCCACATATGGAATCTATTCCAAGATATAAAATATTTGAATCGCTCATAACAAAACAAAATTGCGAGAAAAAAATGATAAAATTATGTGTTTCTATATTTTTGCCTCAAAAGTCATGATATGTTGAACCAGTATGTGTTTTTTATATCCACCCATTTAAGGGAATCACTGTGTACCGACCATACATGTAACAAAAAATGTAACAAAATCGCTGTTCTTTGAGAGTAATTTTGCTTGCGTGGTATTGAAAAGAAATCAAAGTGGGCGAATATGGGGTGTTGATGGGATGCACCGTGAAGGTGCGGTCCTTCAACAGCCCACAATTGACATAAATCACACA
>OZ023143.1:25240961-25274511 GCA_963675895.2 Styela plicata | reverse complement strand
TAGGGCTATTGAAGGACCTTCGCGTTACGTTCCCATCAAACACTCTATATTTGTCAATTTTGAATTGTTTCAATACCGCCAAGAAAAATTACTCTCAAAGACCAGCGATTTTGTTGCATTTTGTTACAGTGTAGAGGCCGTTGGTACACAGTGATTCCTTTAAATGTGTGGATATAAAAAACACATACTCGTTCAACATATCATGACTTTTGAGGCAAAAATATAGAAACACATAATTTTATAATTTTTTTTCACAATGTTGTGTTGTTATAATCGATTCAAATATTCTATATGTTGGAATAGGTTCCATATGTGGCTCGAATTCCAGAAAGTGGAATTTTATTTGGAGTGATTTGAAAGTTTATTCAGAACAGTCGGTTTTAAGCTGGAATGTCGTTGTCTATTTTTTCTGGCGCGGTTGAGTCGTTTAATTTACTTTGGTATTCAAATATTTTGGGAGGTAAGTAAAGAAGCTCCTATGAAAGATGGTTTAACTACCACCCAGTGTAGATGTAAATCCACTGCACTTTTGTATACTGGTTCAGTTCGCTTATGGAGGTTTTTCACGCAGAGTGCAGTGGCTGGTACAGGAAATTTTGTATTTTGAAGTTTATTCTGAGCAATCGGTTTTACGTTGGAATTAGGACTGGAATTCGAATCTAATTCGAATAATTTTTTCGAACCGAATCGAATCAAAAATTCCAAGTATTAAAACAATAATCCCATTTTCACTATTGCAGCTTGCTTTGCAATTTATAGTTTATAGGTGTATATTTTTCAATTCACACTACAGTCTAACAGCAAAAATTTTTCATCTATATATTAACGACAAAATATAATCGATTTTCGTCAAACTTAACCAAAAATCAATTACATTTTGTCGTTAAAAATGAAAATTGTGTGAAGAACTATGATTCACGATTACTGAATTGGACCAATTGAACTATCGAATCGAATCACAGAATCGAATTTCCCAGCCCTAGTTGGAATGCTGTCTAAATTGGACGAGATTGAGGGTTGAATATTTTAAAAAGTAAGGACAGAAGCTCTTTAGGAAGTGACGTATTTGGAACCGTTTGTTTTGAAGCGTTTTAAATGCTACGTTCTTTTCGATCGATGAGCTGGAGAGCAGATATGATTGATATTTTTCTTATTTTTCGTTATCTTAACAAACGCCCAGAACAGATACCACTCATTGCACTTTACCATCATAGTTAGTTTTGTGTAAGATGTTTTGTGTGAAGTTATTGGTAATACATCTTGTAGTAGCTCTTTGTTATTTAAGTGGCCGTTGGTTAGTGGATTCTAGGCACTGCTTTCAGCCTGACTTGGAGTCAACTTTTGAGAAAAAACATTGATCTTTTTTAAGTTTCAACCAGTTCGTTATTGACTGAACGTACATTTCAGTTTATATACAAATTACGGGTCGGGTTGGTCGCAAGTGCGTATCAATAGCATGTTCTATAAATAACTTTTCAGACGAGCAACTTCAACCAATTTGCTCTGGTGTTTTTTTTTTAGGCGTGGAATAACGAAATAGTTCGTCTAAGGAATCGAGATATATACCAAATGCCATTACGGGGTGCGAAATTGAGGAATTGGGGAGAATTTCATTTTGTCAACAATTCTTAACTAAATATGTTTAATATTTATAAATTTATTAAATATGTCAAACTTTTTTGACTAGGTACGAGGTTTAAGGCTGCGATATACTGAGTTTAGTGGGCGCGATGGCCTAGTGGTAAGCATGTTGGCATCACAGGTTGAATATCTCGAGTTCGAGTATGTCTCATTAAACCATACCCAACCAGTGTGTAATAACTAAGCCGAACAGGAAAGAGCATATTTCATATCAGCTCTTCAGCCGTGGCGGAAAATTTCGTTGTACTGTGAGTGACCGAGCCACACAAACTTTTGCATAAGTGAACAATTTCTTTTTGGAAGAGGAAGAGGCTTCCAAATATTTTTTATGGTTGTGAACCTAATGGGAGGAGGAGAGCTTATACCCAACATAGTTGGGCACATACCTTTCAGATACTGTATAGCAGTTCCAATGTGCCTTGCTGAAGGGTACGCAGAGTGGTGGAGGGGTCAAGCATTGAACCATTACACCGAAATCAGACAATACGATCGAGCTCAACCGACTGAGCCACCGATCTGGGCTTAACTGTTGTTTTTAGGGTTTTCGAATTATTTGCCATGGCCTGTCCGTAAACTCCAAGGTGGGTGGGGGGGGGGGGGGGGGGGGGCTTATACCCAACAACCGTTAGGCGCGGACCTTTGTAGTGACTGTGTATCTGTTCTATGTTGCAGTCTCTTTTTTTAGGGGTTTTTGATTTATTTGCAATGGCCTGTCGGTGAACCTACCGCACTGTATCTGTTTTATGTCACAGCTAACCACGAAGTGCCTTGCTGAAGGGCACGTTTGGTGTTGATTAGTGAAACGGCCACGGCGAAACGCTCAGCCGACCGGGCCACCGAGTATACCGACATTCACATACTGCGCTATCTAGCGGTGCTTCTTTTCTATTTTTTAAAAACCCTCGGAATTTATCAGCATTTGGATTATAATTTATCAAGCATGAGCCACAGATGAAGCGCGCCTCGAGGGCGCGATCCATATGTGGCTCATACTCAACAAAAAATTATAAATCATCTTTTATTCCATTATAATGGGCAGATGATACACGTATAATTACAAGGTACCGGTCGATATTAAGATAAGATAGTATTATTCGGACATCCTGTCAATATTCAAATAATTCTCATAATGATTCGAACGTCATGGGTATTTTAAGTTCAGTAGCGAAGTATGGGAATACAGGTTATACAGGCAGAATTATAAAGTCCGTCGCACTAGGGTTGAAAATAAAGTATGATATCAGTTTTAGAGCGAGGGGGGAGAGCAAAGTTTAGAAACACGACTTTAGATTATGATGAATCAAGACCTCTTGTGTACTTTTTCTCAGTAAAATTTAATCTGACCAAGGTCCAAACTATCGCTTAAAATGAACCAACTACTAGTGATGGCAGATTAGTTATTTCTTAAACTAGGCGGAGTATTACTAGGTAATCTAGTTTTTACTTCTCAAACTAGGTATCGAGTTTTGAAATCGGTAAATCCACTTATTTTACCCAGTGAAATTTACTACGCAAAATATCAAACTGATAAACTCGGTAAAAAGTAAATTTGGTTAAGTTATATATTCTTGAAACCAGGTAAAAGTACTTTCAAAAAATAAACTAGGTGAGCTAGGTATACTATGTACTTTTACCTTGAAATGCAAACATTGCCAGCTACCAAACACTAATTTGTCGAAGAGTTGCTTAATTTTTAAAAACAACCAACTATATAGTATAGCTATAGCAGAGTGCGATAAGTGATATCTGCCCTAGGCGTTGGTTAAACAATATACCACTTTTAACTTTGTCACTTCTATAAACGATGGCTGCGGAAGAAATAAAATCTTGGTGAAGGAATTAAAAAAGTTCAATTTTTTTCGCGCCAAAAGCTTACAAAAAACTTTTTTAGCCCATCTGTTTGGAAAATAGAACATTTTAGGTGCAAAACGATAACAATCTAAGCATAGGTGACTGCGCGCCGAAGGCGCGTGGGAATTTTGCATATATTCAAGATAGTTTTGTTAATACTACAAAATCTATATCCAATTTCTAGCAAGTCTAATATTCAAGTTCTAATAAATCAACAGTTTTTGACAGCATCCGACAGACTTGGTGATGAAGATGTTACAAAACTGTGAAATAAACATATGAGCGTTTGATGGAACGCACCGTCAACGCAGAGAACTTATCTATAGAAGCCCACACTAAACTACACAAAAATGCATAAAAATCTCTACTCTTTAACCGTAATTTCACTCTGTAATATTGAACTTAGACTATAAAATCAGCTTTCAACGAATATGAGGAGTTCGCTGAAACGCGCAGTATAGGTGCGGTCCACCAACACCCTATATTTGGCCGGAATATCATCAACATTTCAGCAGTTTTAAAGGGATGGTACAGATTCTTATGTACTTACTATTCATGTTCCAAATTTATGAACGTGGTTGTAGACAGCAGTGGCGGTTGGTAGGTGTAAAATTGTGGGTGGGGGCAAAAAAAGATAAAATTTAAAGTTTTTATAATAATAAAACTTGCGCCTGAAGCGCACGAAATTTTTTTGGCCTTTTTTGAAAAAATACAACATATTTTGCATGGTTGCAAGGACCGTGAGTTTTTTTATTAGACATGACTGGCGGCGTCGCTTTCTATCAACTGTAATGGGCAGTCAAAAACGATCTCATTACTTTGTTTTAATATCGCCAAGTAAAATTACAGTCAAATAATGAGGGTTTTACAGCATTTTCATAACAGTGTCATTGAACCAGGCATTTAATGACGTGCTCCATTAGCGAGTTTGTCTCCTGTCTACGAGATTTATGCCAAGCTGTTGATGGACCGCACCTCGACGGTGCATTTCTTTAACATCCCATACTTGGCCGAGAACTTGATTTTATAGTTTTTTGTTTATTATCACCACAAAAAATCACAGTAAAAAAACGAGGGTTTTACTACATTTTTATTACAGTGTCATTAAATAAGATATCCAATGGCGTGCTCCATTATCGAGGAAAAAAATGCACGTCGACATGTTTTATTTATGGATCGCGCCGTTTAGGCGCCGTCCATCTGTGACTCATGCTTGACAAAGCTAAATTCCTTACAGCGTACTCCATTAAGGAGGAAAAATTTATGTACAAGTAGGAAAATTAAGCTTCAATTTCTAAGCTTTTAAATATGCAAAAGAAGTATTTATTTCGTTATGAAAGCGCGCGAACATTTTTTTTTAAATAATAAAATTGAAATTGCTCCGAAAAAGCGAAAAGAGGCAGCCTTAGAGTTGCAAATATAGTAACCCTAACCTAAGGCAAATCCACTCCTGGCTCCATCACTTTTACGTCATCTATATACAGTGGCGTATTTAAAACTTCAAAAAATGAGGGGGGAGGGAGCTATGTTGGGCGACGCAGAGAAAAAAAAACACCACTCGCATTTTTATTTTATATCGATTAGAAACCAGTTAATTTCCTATGTTTTAATGAACTTCAAAAAAAACATTTTGCAATTTGTTATCGGTTTCAGTTTGCAAGTTCGCGCGTGAAATCATACTTTTGTAACATTAGCTACATTCATTGAATCATTATTTAATAAAATATAAAAAATCACCGATTTTTGCGTATTTTGTGTATTTTTGAAGCTTGACTAATTTTATAGATGAATCACAGACATGATATTACAGGATTACACGTCACTGTAGAAAAAATGCGGTAAAATAAATGTTCTTTGGGAGTCAAATTACAAGATAATATTCGAATAAAACTTCAAAATAGACTTTTTTGGCCAAATTTGGGCTGTTGATGGAACGCGCCACTGAGGCGCGTCCATCAATAGGCCATACTTGGCATAGGTTCGATTAAAAAAACGGTTCCGATTTTATGATTTATACAATTACTACAAAAGAACAGTCATTTTACTACACTTTTTTAAAAGTGCATCGTTTTTTTTTTATCGTTTTTTAGTTCAAACTTTATATTGGCTCTTCATAGCGAAAAATATTAGCATCGATATTTTAGTTTCAAGTGTATTTTCATAGCTAGAGATATTTCTATCAAACTTGCTTTGTTAAGCATGAGGATCTGGTTCATGTTCGACAAAATTAAAGTTCCTAGTTATATAGCTGTTCAGTATATCATGAAATGTTTTCCGCTCCGAATGCAGTTCGATAGTTTTATATTTTTATTTTATTTTTTTATTAAAATTCACCCTGAGCAATACAGGAAGCAGTGCCTAAAACAAACCAACTAACAGTCAATTTTTAGCCACTTCTTAGATGGATCACCCTGTCCGATGCCCTGTAACAGCGGCCACTTGTAGACGGGCAGTGTTACAATTGCTAGAAAGATACGATCTTTTTTCTTTCGGCTTAGCCTACCCTATTTATTACACTCTGTGTTGAGTAATAGCAAAGAGCTACCGCAAGATGTAGTACCAGCAACTGCACTCTAAACTGAAAACATCCCAAATGGAACTGAACCGCCATTGCAAAGTGCAGTAAGTTGAATCTGCCCTGGGGAATGATAAAACCTACTATCTACCACTTCTTTGCTTGCTTTCAGCCGCCTCTTGCGACACAAAGGAATTAGGTTGGAACTATTATAAAGGTTATAAAGGACTATTATATTGTAAGCCCAAACCTTGGCGGTGCGTTCAATCATCACCCCAAATTTGGCCAAAAAAGTCAATTTTGAATGTGTTGCAATATAGTCAAGTAAAATGTCAATGTTGAAGACCAGTGATTTTGTTGCATTTTTGTTACAGTGTAGAAGTTTTCATTTCCAGCTACATTCATTCCCGAATATCGAAACATTTCAAATCGAATACTTCTCGGTTTCAAGATAGAATCGAATGATTTATCGAATAATCTCCCCGATTCGAATCAGAAATCATATAATAAACAAACAAAAGCATATTTTTATCAGCTTATAATAATTGACATGAAAACTGAAACTTATTTTTTTTAAAAAAGTTAAAGTTATTGTATTTTTATTTCGAATTGTTGAAGAAATAGAATCGAATAATTTATGATTCAAATATCGTAAATCGAATACGATAAGTTGGACAGTCGAATTCTCTAAAATTTTGCCGAATCACACCGAATCTGATGTATCAGAACCGAATCAAACATCGACTCACATCTCAAAAACGAAATATAAAACAGGAACTCCGCAGTTCAACTGTACACTATTAGGAAAGATTTTTTGAAGCCAACTTGTAACCGCAAAATTTCATTAATATTTAACCAATTTTTTCACAGTGTAGCTTGTGCAATAAAAAGCAAATATTTGCGATTATAAATCCGGCCCTTCCCCTTTGAAAAACTTTAATTTGCCAAGCATGGGCCATAGATGGATCGCGCCGGTTGGGCGCGTTCCATCAGTGGCCCATGCTTGACAAAACTTGGTAATTTTTACCCCAAAGTATATGAGTATTTTATCATTAGTTCAGTACTAGAACTGACAGCGCTCTGGCTTTGTTGGAATATCTCACACTATAATAAAGTTGACAGTCGCGACGCTTTAGGCCTTCGTGGATTTGTTATTCAGTTTTGGTGGATAGGATGAGATTTGATACTATTGAGTTGAGACATGGAGATAAGCTTATTTTTTTTTTTTTTTTATTGAAATTCACTCTGAGTAAGGTAAGGAAACTTACATAACCTAGTTTTCTGGTAAATCGCCGTTTTGCTGCTTTTATGATATTTTTATTAGACTCAAAGATTGAAATCATCGAAATGTCTACTTCAAAAACATTTTCACAATGAACATATGATTTATCTAGTTTTTTGAACCAGGTACTCAGTTAATTTTTAGTAATTTTTTAAAAAGTGGGTAAATTAACTAAGTGAAAATTCAAAAAGAAAAATCGGTGAAAGTTCAACTGGGTAAAGTATCTTAAAACAAACTCGGTAAACTGGGTTTACTAGGTAAATTAGGTACATTTAACCTAGAATCGCCAACCCTAGTTCCAACCTGTTGATATTGGTTAGTTTGAGGGGATCACTGGACATTTTACCGGCGGTGGATCGCGCTATTTTTTGGCACGGCTTCCTCCCCGACACTATGTCCATGCATACGAAAAGAGGTTAGAAAATGGTTAGATGGAAACCTCTACACTATAACTTGGGGCAGGTGGGTGCGATGGCCCGGTGGTTAATATGTTGGCATCGCACGTTTAATATCTCGGGTCTCGAGTCCCGGCGAGCCCGGCTTGTTAATTCATGCACTCAACTTAGGGAATGATAATTTGGTTAAGCTAAACCGAACAGCAAAATTTCATATCTTTCCAGCAATTCTAACCCTGCCCGTCTATAAGTGGCTGCTGGTACATGGTCTTGGGCGAGGTGATCCACTCCAACAAGTGACTATGAAAAATTTAAAAGAAATCCATGCCCACAACTGAACCGCGCGTGTAATAACTTGGGTAGGCTAAGCTGAACTGGAAAGATCATACCATGTCAACATCTCTGACCTTCTCCGCCTATGAATGACCGCTAGTTTATGACTTTGGCCAGTGTGATCCACTCCGAAGAGTAGCTGAAAAAGAAAAACTGCTAAACAAGATCTTATTATTATCAGTAATTATTATTTATTACTATTTTCTCAGATACAAAATCTAAGGTCCCGGATATATCCACTGGTTGCCAGAAATCAGAGCCGGATTTAAGAAATAAACTCCGGATTAACCAAGAGAAACTTCAGGCATTGCTGCAAGAAAACCCGTGGAATATTAAAACGCAATCAAGCGAGAAGAGTGACGTCATAAAAACCGAAGAAGACCACGGTAAGTTTGTTGGATTTTTACTCTATTTGTATTTTTGTAGTAGTTGTTTGTAACGGTAAAAAGCTGTATCTCACAAATATGCAAAATGATCACCTGTAGCCTACACACATATTTTCTGTTTTTCTTCACATCAAAAGGACATATCTCACCATGTCATGAAAATATGAAAAAAATGAAAATCAGACATGAAATCATATCAGTATAAGCTTCTGCAGGCATCAGGCAAAAACATTCACATGTGACAAGTATTTCATCGTAAAACAGGAGAAAATAAATCAGGAGGACAAAAAGCAAAATTATCGAATAAGTTGCAAAAGTAAAACTTTCAAAAAATCCGGAAGATTATATTTTCTTTAAATATTGACCACAGCTAGGAGACTTAAAGGCGTGGTAGAGGGTTGTATCATCGCCCAGGGCAGATACCATTCCCTGCACTTTACTATGGTGGTTCAGTTCGGTTTGGAATATTTCGAGTGTATTTGCTGGTACTACATCTTTTAGTAACTCTTCGCTATTTATTAAGCGACTGTTAGTCGGTTCCTTTTAGGCACCACTTCCGACCTTGCTCAGGGTGAATTTCATCAAAAAAACAATGGTCGATCACTTAAGAGCATGGGTGACGGAAGCACGGGGGCAGTGGTGATGACAATTGTGCATGTCTTGAGTTAGGAAGGGGTAACTGATGCTCCTTCCATGTCCAAAAAAGCACTCAAGGACGTTTTTGGAGATTTTGAGACATGAGTAGATGGGGGTATAGAGGATATAGATATAAGGTTAAGAACAGCTTGATTAGAAAGGCGTTCCACATTTTTTGATGAGAGAGGAGGGTTGCGCGCAGGGTATTTCCTATACATGGGAGAAATATCTATAACATATTATATTATCTCAATTTTTGCTTAGTTTTGGTTGCCAAGTACCATGCAATGCATTGTGAATAATTTATTTTTTAAAAGTGTAACATATCCAAATATTGCATTGCAAAATATTTGTTCAATTGCGATACTGTAGTATCAAAATCGATAACAACTATACACTGCGAAAAAATGCAGAAAATTTACTGTCCATGCGCTGTAAATGCCTGGCTTGGCTTATGAAATTTGTACCAAGTATGGGCTGTTGATGGAACGCACCTCATCGGTGCATAAATGGTCATAAAAATAGAGTTTATATTTTTAGTTTAATGTCATTGAGTAAAATTACTGCCAAAGAGCAGAGATTTTACTGTATTTTTATCACAGTGTAAGGCAAGTGATGACCAAACGCCAGACCGCCGCTAACTATTGCATTTATAAAGTTAATCAAAAATTTGTTGACTTTAGTTCCAATTTGATATACACAGTCGATGCTCAAAGAAAAACTAAATAATTTGCCGTTGTTCCGAAATCCTGTTCTAAAAGTCTTCATTAGGACATGGTCTATATACCCGCCATGTTTCGTCTGCTACCATATCCCGTAAATGACAAATCCAAGTGGAAAATGTTTAACAAAACATGTTCTGTTAAGTATGTGTCACTGATGGATCGCGTCGATGAGATGCGATTCATCTGTGGCACATGCTTGGCAGGGTATAATTTCTGATTGGAAAATAATCTTGGGCATAGGCGGGGTAAATTGTTCGAGATAGACTGGCCTGGAAAAATCTTGTTAAAATTAGGTGAAGAAAACGGATATTTGAAAAAAAAAATTTCGAACGATTTTTAACTGAAAAGGCGGAAAAATATTTAAATTTTCCCCCAAACTGTGCCGCTTAATCACTTTTTAGGAGAAAATTTTGTGCATTTCATAAAAAATTGACCGTGTTTTAAAGGAGTTGGTTGAATTTTTCAAAAAAATGAATGCTTTTTTGCTTTTATTAATTGTGAACAAAAATGGTGTCCTCTTTAAATATTTCCTAAATCCGCAAACAAATGTTGTTTCACTTATAGCATAGTCGCTGGTGAAGTTACTTTTTCCATACTCCCTTATCTGAGTGAATCGCCACGATCAAGGCCCTGTAACAGAAACCACTCATAGGCAAACAGGTTATATTGGACAGTTATGAATACTTAGCGGCTCGGAGCGCTATGGAGGTCTCTATTTTTCTAGGAAGACAATAAAAGTTTAATTTTGAGACAGACAAAGATTTGCAAAATACATTCTTCGCGATAGATATCCCAATCGGAATTTTTATTTTGTCAAGCATGAGCCACTGAGCCACATCAGGGAATCATACTTTACAAAACATCTTCAGACTGGGTTCGAACCAAGGATGTCTAAAACGAACCGAATTTTTCGAAAATAATATATTCGATATAGTGATAATCTTGATTTTAGATATGCTTCAGAATAATTGGCATTCGAAAATATGTCGTTTTTATTAACTCAATCCAAACAGAATCAAAGGAAAAAATCCTTTTGTTTTGAAAATTTACACAGATTCAATGGAACAAAGTAAATCGTGTAATATGCTTAGACTTGTATATTTGCAATTAAAATTTATCTTTAAAACAGATATAATGCTACTTTTCATAAAAAAGACTGAATTCAAAATGTCTTCAATATTTCAGAATTTTTTCAGAATTTATTCGAAATAGTAAAATATTTCGCCATGGTCATCCTTGGATCGAACCATTTCTACTTTCTAATTTTTTTTACAGACGGGTACGGATTTTTCATACTCCGGATTGTCAGTTAGTTATATAACCTCATTTTATAACCGATAGTACTGAGTCCCCTTAGTTAATAATTAGTTAAATCCTACTAAGAGCAAATCACAACGAGGCATATTTTGTCATGCATGGGCCATTGATGGATCGCGCCTATAAGGCGCGGTCCATCTGTGGCTCATACTTGACAAAATAAAATTTTCGGTTTGCGAAACAACATTCTCGGTAAAGTACGTGTTTATGACGTTATAAAGGTTACTTTGTGAAATCATAAATAAATATTAAACCCGGGAATGGGGAGTACCATCAACGTTAATGTTTAAGTAAATTAACGGATGTCACGTGTTTGTCATTTTTGCGTTTTATTTCTTACTTTAATGCAATATAATTATACTATACAATACATCACTACCAAATTGATAAAAAAAAAAAACATTAACGTCTTAAACGCGCATGGTAGTGCATTTTACGAATGTGGCATCGAAGAAGTCTAGTAATTTCAAAATATGATTTCTTCACTCTTCAGTATCCCAGCTCAGGTATCATCTATTTACTATCTGCCCTGGGTACACGTTTTTCTTTTTCCACAATCAAAGGTAAGATATTGGGGAGGTAGTTTACCGTTGTGTCGTTTCAGGTTATCTCCCACAGTTTAATTTCACATTTTTTTTATTTTGATTTATTTTATTTTCTCAGAACGTCTTTTTATTACAAGACTTGGATTCGAATCGAGTTACGGTTTCGAATCCCATGAGCCAATTTTCAGTCAAAATTTCGCCATTTGACTAAAATTCAAAAAACTTTCATAGATAAATTTCGTAACGAAAACCCTAAAATGTTAAATGCTAGTGGCCATAATATTAATCTTTTAAAACTAGGATACAGATATAAAATACAGAAAAATAAAATAATTTATCCGTTTCATACTACTCCACTACTTCCTTTTACAAACTTTTCGATCGATGATACCTTTGGCTTTACCACACCTAAGGCGCCGATGATGACGTCATAGATCGGACCATCAAAACGTCGCCCATTTTGTGGTACTTGATACCGCGTTCTAAATTATTTGTAAACTATATCAGACTACCGGATCTTATTCCATTGTTCAATTTGTTTATTTTGTGTCGCTTACTATGACGTCATAATCTCACAAGTAAGGCAGAAGATAGATCTCGCGCTTCGCGCGAGATCTATCTTCGACCATACTTGCGCCATGTATAGGATGGGAATAATGTTTTTTTCAAGTGGGGGTCGAATTTCAAACGTGTTTTGGCGCTAATAAGTCTAAATACGAATGACGTAAAGTGGCTTAGAATGTCTGCCAGTAGGTTAGTTTCACCAGCTCTGGTTTTTGAGAGATATTTTTGATCAGAATACGACGAGAATTTGAAGGTTTTTGAGTTGAACAGGTTATTTTCATAAATGGCAATATTATGTAATATGTGGCGGAATGTGCGCCGTGTCACACAGAAAATCGGTTTTTTTATCCAAATTTGACTGTAAAACACGTTTTATTTTAAAACCTAGCTTGTGCTGTAGTTATTCCTATGGGCAAAACCTTATTTACAAATCGAAAAACCAGGGGCGAATATACAACAAACCGGCAGCTTACACCGCCCTATCATAGCAGTTTAAGTTTGCAAACAATTCCATTGTCTGTGTTAAGACCACAATACACATGAAGTTGTCTTACCGATGCATTGCATCACGTTTCGGGTATTAAACTAAAAACAGCAAAACACTTCTGCATTGCTTTGCGTTAATCGAACAAATGAACGCAACAGAACGAAAACTCTAAGTTAGCTTGCTTAAATACCAAACCGTTCGGAATGGCGCAAAACGCAAGGCTTAAATAAAACTAACCTTGAAAAACGCAACCTACGCAAACGTGTGTTGCGGTCTTGAGTGCTGTGAATTGTAACCAATTGAGTAGAGTAATCAACAAGTTACCTTGTCTTGTTTAGGAATCGCCCTATTCAGTAATTGTATGAGCTAACGAAGGCCGCGATCCATAAGTTACCAATTCAAGGCAAAATATATACCGAATATACAAATGATTTCAGACGTTATTCGCTGGAGGAGTTTGAGTTATCACAAGTTATTTCCAGATATCCTGGCTAGACTAATAAATAGTATGATTTGTCTAATCTGACGAAAAACAGACTTTTTATGAAAATATTGAATAATTTCTAAATTGAATCAGATAATTTGACTCATTATCGGAATAATGACCTAGTCAGAAATATTATTTTACCAAGCATGAGTCACAGATGGACCGCGCCTTGTCGGCGCGATCCATCAGTGACTCACACTTAACAAAACATATTTTACCAACAATTCCTGGCAGAGAAAAGCTATGATGTCACTATTTCATGGATTTGCTAATCCATTCAAGATTCGATAAAAACTGAAACAAGAAAATTGAAGTCATGACATTTGAACTAGATTGAAAACAATTGTCAAAATATTCCGTGTTGAATATGCGTCACTGTCACTGATGGATCGCGTCGATGATCATGCTTGTCCACCTCTCAACCCAGGGAGTAATAGCTTGGGTAAGCCAAACCGTAAGAATAATATCTTTCCAACAACTCGAACCCTGTCCGTCTATAAGTGGTCACTGATACAGGGCCTTGGTCAAGGTGAACCACTTCCAGAAGTGGATATGTAAAATATCGGTGCTCGAGAAAATGTTTCATATAAAAGAAGGTAATGCTTGAGGTGTGGGATTAAAAGTATATAATTCCAAGAACCCAGAAGTGTTGGAGAAGGAAGTTTCGATTGTTCTTATCTATCCATTGTTTGTTCATAGATGAGTTTAAGAAATATATATTATGAGTCAACAAGGGTTTGGCAAGTTTTATATTTACTTTGAATTGAGAATTCAGTTTGCTCTGTCTGATGAATATCTTCTGCCTTCACAAATTTCGTCTTGTTAAATATAAGCTCGAAGCTGAGGCTTTTGAAATAGTTCATGTTTGCTTTTCGAGGTGTTTTTCAGATCTCTGCACATTTTCCTGAGCTGCCTGATCAGAAATTTCGATTTGTCAAGCATGCGCCACAGATGGACCGCGTCTCATCGACGCGATCCATCAGTGACACATACTTATGTTATACATACTTATGTACACATAAAATATGTTTTGAAAAAATTGGAGTTCACGAACGTTCAAAGGCATTAAAAGGTCAATCTACATTTTTGAGCCAGCGAAGAGGGGGCATGGCACCATGCCCTCACCTTCTCAATACGCTAGCTGGCCGTTGGTTGTTTCCTTTTAGGCAATGTCTCCAGCCTAAGTGAATTTCATTAAAAAAGAAACTCATCTAGAGATCATTATTATATGCATAGCATATCACAAACTTTGATACAACCGATAAATATTTATATGCGGACACTTCCGGGTTCACAAAAATTTCACCTCTGAGCTTGATCACGGTCCAAGTATGATCCACAGATGAATCATATTTATTTACTTATTCTGAAAACTTTTCTGAACACCTGTATGACGTCACCATTGAAATTTTGTCATAATATAATTACTTTCTTTAAGAGTATTAGTCAACTCGATTGCTTTGCCAAGCATGAGCCACAGATGAAACGCGCCTAAATGGCGCGTTTTATCTGTGGCTCATGCTTGACTGTACAGTAATATAAACACATTAGGTTTAATTTGCTAGTGCATTATGGTAAATAAGTTTTGAAATGCAAGGAAATACATTTGGGCGCCGAGCAATGTCTGGTAAAGGTCGTTTGTTTAGCTAGTTATCTGTGAATCCCGATTTGAAAAAAGTCTGCTCCTCTGGGTTTGGATGAAATTTTATTTTCTCTTGTGCGAGAAGTAAGCTGAGAATACTGCATAAATGTAAGGCATGCCAACCTTTCTACTTACTGTATTTTCCTCAGACTCAACGATTGTTGTTAGCCGATAGCCTATGTAGCAGCTAAAACCTTTTTTCATAGAAAGGAACGCAGAGTGGGTCGTGCTCAGCGAGTGTTTTTTTAGTGATCCCATATATACGGACAGAATCGAATGGTTTAGTTGTTGCAAGAGTTTATATTTTTTGTTTGCTATTTTGATGACCGCGACTAAGCCCTGTGCTAGCGGCCACTTTCAGATGGGCAGGCTTAAAGGTTGCTGGAAAGATGTGATCTTTCCCGCTCGGCGCAGACTACCCGAGTTGATTAACGAGCCGGACTCGTCGAGACTCGAACCCGGGGGCTTCAACCTACGATGCCAACAAGATAACCACTAGACCATCGGGTTCGCTCATGGGCTGGAGTGTAATAGACAAAACATAGCCTTCAAGTCTGTTTACAAATGCTAATTATATTTGTAATTCGTAACTGTGAATTTCTTAATCATCTTATCGGCTACAATATTAGGAAGAGTAAAAATGGGATAAGTGGTGCAAATAGAAGCTTGTTTGTTTCGGCGGGAGGGGACGCACAAAAAAACGTTGTTGCTCTTTGCTCACATATTTACAAGGAGTGATGACGGAAGGTATCAAATCTTATTAAGGTGGCTATTGCTTTCTGTCCAAGCATTTTTTGCGGACATTTAATATTTTTAGGAGTGAAATCTCAAAGTTAGGCGAATTCCATGAATGTAGGAAACAGTATATTTGCACGCCGCAGGCTGGCAATAATTTTTAAATATTCTTGTTCCGTAAAATTACGAAATACGGAGCCTCTTTGCGTTCGCGGTAGCACTACTACCTCATTTTGAATCTTATTTGTCGTTTTATTGTGTTTTGATAAGTCAATGACCCGACAATAACAAGACATTATTTTGTCATAATTCATATTCACCAGTTGACAACCCATAACCACGTAATAATGGGTAATTGAAACGGTTGAGTGATTTCACAATGGTGCTTGTCTTTGTTTGAGCGATCGTGGAACGGAATTACTATATCTTCACCGTGTATGAGACGTAGATAAACTTCGCTTGAAAAGTGAAGTTTATCTATGGCCCATACATGGTAAGTTACGAATGTTTAGACAGTTGACCGAAAAATGCGTTTATATAGTTGAAAAAAGAGTACAATAGACCAAAATTTTGAAGTATATTGCCATTTCTCCTAAAATCCATTTATACGATTTATGCTTTGTTTGTTTATTTTAGTAACTCATAAAATGCCTCACCGAAAGGCCGCTTTTTATATAAGGGCAGGATGACTATGATGAAAAGAAGAGTAATTTCAGAGACCCTCATTTCTTTAAAGGATAATAGGTGATGTATTATTATGTGTAGAAATTTCATAAAGTTTTTTAACAGTATGGTTAGCGCTCAAAATACTTGTTGCGGGTTAGAGAATTTCGCCATAGTAACTTGAATCTTGAATATTATATAGTTAAAAAGACTTTAGCTAAATGAAAGTGAGCCCACATGTATCGTTCGAAATCACATGTATAAACCATTTGTGATTGTCTGTGAATATATGTGTGAACAAATTTTTATATATGTGTGTTTATATGTATATTTATTTAAAACCAATTTAGGCGTTTTCAATTGTTAGTTTTGAGAGGTAAGTGTTCTGGTCAACTGCGTCTTACGCACTTAGCCGTCTCAAATGGATAGCGCAGTATTAATTTTAAGATAGCGACTTGAAATTGTGGTCGCAGAATAGTCAGCGAGGCTCTAACTAAATGAAAGTGCGTATGAAGTCGTGTGTGTATATTATTTATATATAAATGCAGATATGTGCTAATCATTTTTTGAGTGTGAACACATATATTTATTTCAAATCTTAGAGCTACCTTTGGTCAACGAAGTTTCTAACTAAAATATGTAGGCCTAAATGTATCGTTCGGGGTCATGTGTGCATATCTTTTTTATATGTGTGTAAGTAAAAGTGAGTTTTTTTTCAATATACATCAGTATAGGATAGGATAAGATATCATTTTATCCTGCGGGAGAGGGAAGCCGAGAATACAGCTTAACCATTTGGTGAACCACCACCTCTCTTGCAGATACCAGTTCCGAATCAGGGTGAAGTATTTTTTTGGGGATTATTGTATTTCTCATTTTTCCTGTGCATGGACCTGGTTGGTGGCGGAAGCTGTAAGCAGCGCTTACGTGAACCACCGTGCGAACCTGCGTCATGACGATCAGATTCGTAGCTCGAAGCGTATTAACAACGCTTCGCCGATTGAGTTAACCGGACACCCCAATATATATTTATTTTAATTTTTGGATAAATTGTTGGCGTTTGTAATTATTAGTGCTGACACGAGAGTGTTTTGGTAAACTCGGTCTTCTGCATATGACCTGTTCAAATATTCATTATACTTGTAGCCCGTGGGACAAAGTATCTAACTGAATGGAAGTACATGCAGCGTTCGGAAGCGTTCGTATGTAAATTATTTGTATATGCGTCAGAATATATATGTTTTAATAGTTTATATATGTGTTTAAATATATGTATAAATATTATTAGTATGTGTGTTAAAGATACCTATCTATGTTTGATTCTTAGATCGGCCTGCAATTAAGTCGGTTGCAATTGTTAGTATTAGCATGCCATTGTCTTAGACCAAATAGATCTTGCGTGTGTTGCCCGTCTGGATTAGATTACCCAGTATACTTGTCGGATTGTAGACGGATAGTTGGTGCAATGTCATAGTCATTAAACATGATAGCATCGCAGGTTGATCTGGAGTTCGAGTCCCGGCCAATTCAACCCGTTAATCCGTGCCCACCACGCAGCCCATGGTGTGATAACTTGGGTAGGCAAAGCCGAACAGGAAAAGATCATATCTTTCCAGTAATTGGCCACTGGTACAGTGGTTCAGGGTGATCCTCTCCAAGGAGCCACTACAAAAAAAAATTTAAAAAATAAGGATGGTTTCATGGTTGCTTATATTAAATGAAAATCGCTGTTAATGATTACCGTAGAATAACGCATGTGAGGGAAACAAAAACGATTTTCTGCCCTCTTTTTATCAATATTGTTTGTTAATGATACGACTTCTGATTCGAATATTCTATTCAGAAAAATTATTCGATTTGATTCTGAAACCGAAAGATACTCGAGTTTGACCGCCCCATTGAACAGCTACATGCGCGCTTTTAGTTATTTTTTCATCCTTTTAGCAATGGCGCCTATGTGAGACATGTCTACCTTGTTTTGTTTGCTTAGTCCGTTTTAATAAGGTCAATCCTGGCTTGTGGTCGTTTTGTTACATGAAATCAAGGATTCTATTTTGTCAAGCATGTGTTACTGATGGATCGCGTCTCGTCGACGCGATCCATCAGTGACGCACGCTTAACCAAAGTTGATTTGACAATTTTTTTCGACGGGGAAAGGGTTACCTTCGTTGGTGCCGGTATGTGCGTTTAGTGTTACATTTAAAAGAAAAGTTGTCGTTTGATTTAAAGAAAGCTTGGTATATCATACCATCAGCGTTTTATATGTTTGGTAAAATATTTCATTGCAGCAATATCGTTAAGTGTTAGATTTTGAAGGATAGTTTCCATGGGAATTAAAGATACCTTGCAGCATGATTTTAACTTCGCCCAGAGCAGGTAGCACTCACTACACATGCGTCCAGTTATACATTTTCTTCGAGTAGGAGTTTCCTTAGAATTGCAGCAGTATTGATCTCTGATTTGAGCGTCGCCCAGGACAGATAGCAGCCATTGCACTTTACTGTATACTGTACAGCGGTAGTTCTGGTTTGATCAGTTTTTTCTGTTATATTGCAATATAGTATTACATTTTTATGTAGAGTTTTTCTTAGCTTCACAGATACCTCACTGTATGATTTTAGCTCCGCCCGGAGCAGATAGCACTCAGTGCACTTTACTACAGCGGTTCAGTTCTTCATAAAATGTTTGGTCAGATTTGCCAAGAGCGTTTAATGTTGCGTTTTCAACTAGTGTTTACCTTTGACTTCCAAGCTACAATGCTTGCTGTATTAAGGGATTTTAGGCACAAAATTTTTGCCAATAATTTTTTGCAAGATGTCAATGAACCGACTATTATTTTTTCAAAATTATGCGACGACATTTTAACAACCAGGTGCAAGTTCCGGCCTCGATACGATAATGACTGATAACTATTATTTGCAAACCACTTTGACTGCTAAGCCGATTCATTGTTCTCGCTGTTTGAAATAAAATCGTTACAAATTTATAATGGACAATTCCATAAGGAAATCGATTAATAAGAGAAGGGTTGTAGATATGTTTACTGGGCTCTGTAATAAAGCATGTGATGTACGAGTACAAGAAATTGATAAGAATGTGGGACAGGATAGATGCACCTGAAACACCAGTGTGCGGCAAAAACCCTCGAAAAAAGAACAGGGAGAAAAGAGAACGGAAAAAAGGGAAATTTTATTTTTGTTCTGGGCAGCTGGTATGAACACTTGTGAATTGTTAAAACTGTTAAAATGGCTTGAGGATTGAATTATATTTTACATTAATATTTTCCTTTTGCCGGAATTTGCCAAGGGCAGATACTGCTTTTTCACTTTACTATAATGGTTTGATTTCCGTAGCATGCAGTTTCTGAGGCTAATTGTTAAAACAGCGGCCGTTTGGTACCTTTTGGGTGCTGTTAGAAACCGGATATACTGGACACAATCGGTGAAAGTAAAAACGATTTAATAGACCGAAGCTTTTTTGAATAGAAGAGGGAAATATACCACTTTGCTATGTCGGTTCAGTTCCGTTTGGGATGGTACTATATCTTTTGGAACTCTTTGATGTTAAGTGACAGTTAGTTGGTTCCTTTTAGGCACTGCTTCCGACCTTGCTCAGTGTGAATTTCAATAAAAAAGAAAGAAAAAAAAACACGATGGATATGAAAAGTTTTATTGATCTATGATCGTTAGTTCGTTCCGTTTAGGCTCTGCTTCCGACCTTGCTCAGAGTCAATTTCAATAAAAAAAGGAAAAAGAACGATGTCGGCAAACTACATCGTTTTTGTTTTCACCAGTTGTACTCTGTCCCAATCAAACACTTTATTTTGCCAAGTATGTGCCACAGATGGACCGCGTATTATCGACGCGATCCATCAGTGGCACATACTTAACAAAAAGGTGTTGTGACAATTTTTTTATCGGATTTCCGAAGTCTGATGACGAAATTGGTCAAAATTTATGAGACCGAGGTATAAAGTAGTGAAAATTCAAACTTCACAGTTGTATAGTTTTCATTTCTCTGCAGCCACTTCTTAGAGCGGATCACCCTGGCCAATGCTCTGTACCAGAGGCCATTTATAGACGAACTGGGTTAGAAATATTGAAAAGATATGATTTTCTTGTCCGGCTTAGCCTAGGCGGACAGGGTTAGAATTTCACGAAAGATATGATTTTCCGGTTGGGGTTAACCTAGTCAGTTATTACACCCTGGGTGGCATGGTTTTGCAGGACTAACCGTTCTAACTTACTTCCATGCCTTTATATAAGACGGCCCACAGGAACAAAGAGGCTATCTGTTTCCTACACACTTGCAAGATCTTTATTTCTGTTATAAATTTATAAATGTGCGCATTAACATATTTAGGGACCCCTCTTTTCTTGTTGACGAAAACTAATGAATGGCCTCTTAAATGCTTCAAATTGTACGAAATCAAATTATTTTCTATAATATATTTAGCCTGTTTCGGGTATTTAACTTCCGTTATTAGATCTTAGGCTATTTTACTCCGTTATTCGTTAAAACTGCTGATTCTTTATAATTTTTTGGCCTGGGATTTTGATGATGACATCATATTTTTGATAACCAAATTTTTTAGAATTTTAAATATTTTAACAACAAAATATAATCGATTTTGGTCAAACTTGACCAAAATCAATTGCATTTTGTCGTTAAAAATGAAAATTCTAGTTCGTTTAGCAAGTTTTTGTTCCTATGAACGATTCACGATTGATTCGAATCATTTTTGCTTCTATTCGATTCGAATCACCGAATCGAATTGCCCAGCGGTGGTCATATTGTACATTGGTAGCAACTACTAAAATCCTTGTAGCTTTTGTTTAATGTCGAAGTTCAAAAGTAAACACCACCCCAGCACGTGTGTAACGACACTAATGAAACCATTTATTATGCTATTTAAAATGTAATTAGTGTCGTTAAATATTTGGAATTGATTTTCGATTTCTTTTGAATATTTTTTTACTCTCCGTATGTGTGAGCTGGTCACGGATGACTATCATATGTTGTGCTCTGTTTTTCACAATATCATTTCGTTAAATTACTGTGAAATTATAATAAATATAGGTAGTTTATGTTGAAAATGATTAGTAACTAGACCTGTACAACGGTGTGTGATTATATTTTACGCTGTGTTTTTGTTGTTGTCTTTTGTGTGATATTTTATGTTGGGTCTCGGTAATGAACAAGTTTGGACGGTTTGGAAATTATTAGCATCCCCTGGTTCTGTATTCTGTAGTAAAAATACTGTGGAAATATATAAATATTGGGAACTTTTTCTACTAAAGATGGCTAGCAATTAGATCTGTGCAACGGTGTATAAGTATATTCATGGCTTTCGCTCTCAAGCGAAAGTCCTAATGAAATTCTAGGTTTTTTTTTTAATATTATTATTATGCTGTTTGGCTCTAGCATCAAAGCTACATGATCTAGAGATCTAAAATCTTAGTCAAATAGTCTATGTAGATGGAAACTCTTTGTTCTATATTTTTAATTTATATCGTGTTTCTTTCTGTTGGTACCCCTCATGTGATAATGTATGTTAGCCAAGTAGAAGGTATAGGTTTGGAAAGGTTGCAACTTGTATATGCTTATATATTTACACTCGGTGATATTTCATATTGTACCATGGTCAAGTACAAACAGAAGCACTTGCGGCGGAAGCATTAGGTTCTGCTGGTGTCCGACCAACCTAAATAAGCAAAAACTAGGATAAAATTGTGGAAAATCACTAATTTTTTGCGCGCCTACGGCGCGAATTTTTTGGTTCCTGCGTTTTACGACCAAACTATATCAGCTACATATGTTTTTTAGATAATTTTCGGAGTTTTTGGCAAAATGACGCTAAACTTTCTAGCACCCCACCCCCAATGTCTTCTGCCGTCGCTAAACAGAAAGTAAAACTGCACCTGTGTACAATAAGATAGAGATATACCCAGTTTTGTACTCGCATAAAATATAGAGTATTACAGAAAGGGTTCTCGATACTTCTGGGCAAATTAAAAATATATTTTGCGAAGCATGGCCAAAGTGCATTATGACGGTGATAATACAATTTATTGGGTTGTTGTTAAATGTAATTATTTGCCGTTAAAAAGAGTTTTGTAATTTGAATTGATTCGTTCAGGTTTTTAAGAAATTCTTGCCAGTGTGTTATTTGCTTTTTTATGAAATGCATCATGAATGGCCCACACTTCACGGTAATAATTTTTCCTCTGTCCTCTGCATTATCATTGTGTTAAATTACTGTAAAATTACGACAATTTATCTTGAAGGTACTGATCAGGGTTCTTCAATGATGTATGATTATGCTTTACACTCTGTTTTAGGTTTGGCTTTCGTGTGATATTTGATATCTTGTCATGGTCAGGTATAAGCAGGAGAGAGGTCTGCACTAGGGTAGTAATGGTTGAAGTTCTGTTCACGCGTTAAAATATTGCATATTACTGGCAGGGCTTGCGGAGCTTCTGTGCCATTAGTAGGACTGGACAAAACCGAATCATTTGAAATTCGAATCTGATTCGGATAATGTCACTTTGTTTTAGTTGACTTTCGTGTGACATGTACACATCTTATCATGGTCATGTACAAGCGGGAAATAGGTCTGCACAAGGGCAGTGATGGTTCTGTTCACGCGTAAAAATAGTTTATTGCTGACGGAACTCGAGTAGCTTTTGTGCCACTAGTAGGCTGGGAAAAACCGAATAATTTGAAATTCGAATCCGATTCGGATATTTTTTTCGAATCGGATCGAATCGCTGATTCGATTTTTTCTATCACTATTACTAAAGTCCAGAGACGAAAATCATCATTTTAACGACAAAATACAATCGATTTTGGTCAAATTTGACCAAAATTGATTGCATTTCGTCGTTAAAAATGAAAAATGCCACTTCATTTAGCAAGTTTTTGCTCCTATCACCGATACACGATTGATTCGAATAACCTTTACTTCGAATCGATTAGAAACATCGAATCGAATAGCCCAGCCCTAGCCATTAGACGTAAGATTTTCTATGCTTGAGCCACACATGTGAAATGATAATATAATTATTTAATAATGATAATAAAACTATTTAATAAGCTGTATAAATTTAATTATTGTCGTTGAAAGTGGATTTGTAATTTGATTTCGTATGTTCTGTTTTAAAAATCTTCACGTTTCACGATCGCTTAACGTTTTGCCTTATGTATAGGCTGTTATAGATATGTACCATGAAAAGCTTATGCATAGCCGCTGTCAAAACAACCCTAAGTCGTTTCCCAATACCATTTTGGTAAATTACTGTGAAATTAAAATAAATAATGGTAATTTATATTGAAGATAGTAATTAGTAATTAGCAACGGTGTATAATTATATTTTGCACTGGTTTGTTGTTGATGCTTTTTATAAGTTATATTTCAAGCTGCATCATTGACCTGCACTGGTAGAAGAGATAGGATAGAGAATGTTGCAATTTTGTACAAGCGCCAAAATAAAGGATAAAACGGGGGCTTTCAGAACTATAGTGTGTAAATCAGAAAATATAGTTTTCAATGTTTGTGCCACACGGCATAATAGCGCTATTAGAACTATGTAATAATGTTGTTTAAATGTAATTATTGTTATTAAAAGGTTTTGCAAGTGAATTCAGTCTCGCGTTTTGTTTTTGAGATATTTTCGCTTTTGCTTCGCTTTTCGATGCGTCTGTTAGTAACACATACCATGTATGGCCAATACATGGTCGCGCCTCAATCTGTTTTACATTGTAGTGGTAACTTGCTGTGAAATGATAATAAAAGTTCACTTTTGTATTGAAATTGGTAATTAGTCCTTTGCAACGGTGTTTAAATATATTCTGAAGTTTAATTTGTCGCATGCTCTTATGTGATGCTTTTTATTGCATTATGTAGTCGTGTCCATGCTGGAGGTATAGTAGAGGCTAAAGAAGGTTGTAGTTGTCGTTTTGTAAGTCAAAAAAAAAGAATATGGAAAAAATTTGAAATTGTTTTACGCAAGGTTTGCTGAAAAATTAGTCCCGTCAGTATAGGACTGGGCAATTCGATTCGTGATTCGAATCGATTCGAAGCACAATTGATTCGAATCAATCGTGAATCGTTCATAGGAACAAAAACTTCTTAAATGAATTAGGATTTTCATTTTTAACGAAGAAATACAATCGATTTTGGTCAATTTGACCAAAATCGATTATATTTCGTCGTTAAAATATGAAACTCGTTGCTCTTGATGAGAATTAAAAATACACTATAAACTATAAAATTATTCTTTTTTCGTAATGAAGACAAGTTATAATAGTAAAAATGGGATATTTGTAACTTACATGGAATTAGTGATTCGATCTGATTCGAAAAAAATATCCGAATCAGTTTCGAATTCTAAATGATTCGGTTTTGCCAAGCCCTACCTGTAAATGCCGACTAATTTAGAATGTTTGCCATGTACAGCGCAATTGCAGGAAGTACCTTTTGTTAGTTGGTTTTTTGTAGCGTAGAGAGTGAAATTCAATTGAAAATGCATGAAGCGCTAGTAATTCCCTTTCCCTTAAGGTCGCACTACTCACTTGCGTAGGTTGCGTTTTTTCTTGGTTCGTTTTATTTTACTGTTGCGTTTTACGCAAGCGCAATGCTCTGCGTGCATTTCCTTATGTTTTCCAATGAAACAGAACGGTTTGCTATGAAAGCTAACACATCGGGCTTGTCTCTTTTTTGCATTTGTGCTTTGTACGTATGTGAACACGATTGACGCAAATCAACGCGGGCGTGTATTTCGGTTTTTATTTTATGACCCGAAACGTAATGCAACGCATCGGTAAGACAACTTCACGTGTAACTCACAGCCCTTCAACGTGACAAGGTACGGGTACGCTCATACAAAAGGCGTCAGTGAAACCATATGTGGAACGTCGCAAGAAAAATCACTAATACTAAGCATACTTCTCCCCAGTGGTCACTCAACAACTAATCCGGTATTATCAAACTCCCGCTGTTTTATTCCGTGATTTAATTGGTGATTTAGAACATTTTCTTTCACGGAATTCTATCGATATCGGTTTCCTTTACAGCGCAGTATTACTGAGTTAGTATAGCGAATGAGATTCCGAGGTATCGTTCAGTTAACTGTAAAACCTTCTCTCCTGTTTACTTGCGACAAGTATGCTCGAATGAGATAGTATCTAAGTCAAGAACAGAAATAACCTTATCTCTTTCCACAAAAGTATAAGTGTATGTGTAAGCTTCTATTTCTATGACAAAACAAGATATGACTACATTAAAGAAGTCTAAGTAGACATATCTTGTTTTGTTTGAAGAAGTTAGACTATGACCTCACGAAAGCTTACAAATATACTGTATATATAACTAATATATGTAATTTTGTGGAGAGAGATCATGTTATTTCTGTTCTTATTATAGCGAAGTAGCTCATTCAAAAATTTAGTAAAGAATGAGTGGGGGATGAGTTTCTTTTAGATAAGCGAAAATGGCGTGAGAGACATCTGGAAATGAGTAAAAAGCGCCCTGGGCAGACGCCACTCATTGCCCTCTCCCATTACTCTTGGTGAAAGTAGAATATTCCTTTCAAAACAATTTTGTCTACATTGGTTTCCTTAACAGAACATTATTAAGAATACAGTATGGATTGGTGTATTCAAAAATTCAAATGTAGCGTAAGAGACATCTAGAAATGGGTAAAAAGTGGCCAGGGCAGACGCAGCCACTGCACTCTGCTATTACTCCACTATTACATAGCTTGGTGAAAAGTAGAATATTCTTTTCAAAAAAATTCTTTCGATATCGGTATCGAGTATCAGAATCGGTATCGGTATCAGAACAGTATCACTGAGTTGCAGGTAGATCTGGGAAAAACCCAATCATTTGGAATTCGAATTTGATTCATTTTTTTTTTTTTTGATTGAACCTGAAACTTTACGTAAATAACAAATATTTTTACTATGACAACTTGTATCCATCAGGAAAATCGAGAAATTTATAGTTTATGGTATATTTCCAATTCAGACCTCATGCTCTAGAGCAACAATATTCATATTTTAACGACAAAATATAATCGATTTTGGTCAAACTTGACAAGAGTGAATTTCCAAAAAAAATAAAAAATGACTATAATTCGCATTTTGCGACAAAGTCGTGATTTACGACAAATTTTACAAAGGGAAACAATCCGTGAGAGATCAAAAACTGAAGTCTTGCAATTTAACTTCGATGTACCCGATATTTCGAGTTTATTTTAAAGGTACTTTTACCTAGGTTTTTGAATAACAGATTCACCTTGTTTAACTTTTTTTTTCTATTTGGTAAATCGCTCGTGTCACATTTTTGAGGCTGAGTCATGCTTTCACAGAAGTAGTGTTAAGTGCTGAGTCAGAAGGTTTGTGTGGTCTGTATTAATTAGAACTCGATATTCAATCTACTATGAGTTTATACATTTTTTGATTCACTAAAACCCAAAATTTAAACTAGATATCATGATTTTGCTGCTTGATACGTTATTTCAGAGTAATCACGCGCGATGGCCTGATAGACATCATTTTCTATCTTAATAGTCTCAGAATAATTTGTATGCATAAATATAGGTATGGTACAATGGTGAATCGTCCAAAAATCTTTTAAAACTTCTTTAAAAAGTCCATGTTAAACTTTATCATGTGGCTCTTTGCCAACTAAGTGGCCGTTAGTTGGCTTCTTTTAGGCACTGCTCTCGACCTTGCTCAGAGTGAATTTTTATAAAAAAAAAAAGAAGAAAAAAAGCTTAAATTGAGATAGTCTTCTATAGTCAAGTTGGTTGGAAGGTAGACTACTCGATATCTTTTAATAACCATGTTTGTCCGAAACCGGCTTCTGGTATAAGATATTGCTCAGGATGTTGTGTGGTATATGTCCTGGGCGAAAAAATCTTCCCACGTGGTAAACTTTTTTGTTTCCTTTTAGAGCTTCTAACAGACGAGTTTTGAGGGTGTTTATAAACTGCCTATAATTTATTTTACGGAATTCAAGACGATCAGAAATCGTCACGCTGCCAAAGGTGCGACGAAATTATGGCTCATGCTTAACAAAATATAATCTCTGATTGGGATCAATTCAGTGATCAATGAGTGAAACGCGTGTTTGGTTAAGCATGAGTCACTGATGGATCGCGCCCTCGGGGCGCGGTCATCTGTGGCTCATGCTTGACAAAACAGAATTTCTTGTACAGATAAGGACTTCGGCCCCCTTACGATTTCCGCGATCTCTCCTGCTTTTTATAGCCGCTTATAGGAGTGGATCACCCTGACCAAAGTCCCAATAGCAGCGGCAAATTATAGACAGACAGGGTTTAGAGTTGTGGGAAATACGAAATTTCCTTCTCGGATTAGCCTACCCAAATTACTACACCCTGGGTTGCGTAGTGGGGAAGGATTAACGAGCCGGACTCGTCAGGACTCGAACCCGAGATATTCAATCTACGATGATAACACGTTAACCACTAAGCTATCACACCCCACCGTGTTTAGAGTATTTGGCTACCTTCTTCTTTCTTCAAATTTTTTGACATTTTTCCAGATAATGAATTATGAACAAACAGGTTAACAAGCTGTGGTCAACTACAATATTAAATTATCTCTGAATGAAAGTTTATTCCTAAGAATTCCTTCATTCCTTTGTATTACCCAATCGTATTTTGACGTCATACGGGCACGCGCATATTTAATGAGGCTTGTGGTCAAAAAGCATTGTAAATGTCAAAGTTTATCGTATAATCTGCCATTGCCAACGGGTTGTAGATAGGTCTGAGCAAACTGAATCATTTGGAATTCGAATCTGATTGGCGGCGCGATCCACCAGTGACGCATACTTAGCAAAGGATGACGTGACATAAGTTATTCTGTCTGTTTGAGCCTATTCCAATTATCATATCCATGGTTGAGTGGTTGGCATTCATTTAATAAAAAAGGAATGGAAAGTTTTACCATCGCCCGGCGCAGATACCAATTATTGTACTCTATAATACCTGTTTCAGTTCTGTCTGGAATGTTTTTTTCGTCACTTTGCCATATGGAAATGACTATGGAAAACAGTTATATTTACGATTGTTTTAAAAGTCTAAAACAAAAAGCAAGCTACCGAGGCCCGATTTATTTGTGCCTCGTGCTTGACAAAATGACTTGAAATTGACTTGAAATCCCAAAACTTACCTTCTTCTTCTGATTATGTAAAATACAAGTGAACTTTACAATTTTTTTAAAAGTGAAAAACCAAAAAAATTCTCAAGTACTAGGGTATCAGTGAAATTCAATAGGTGAATATGTATTATTCATGTTAAGTGTATTGTTCGGAGGAAATTCCGTGTGTTTTTGTGAAAGTCTGAAAATTAGGTTCGCGCGTGTTTTGTCAAGCATGAGCCACTGATGGATCACGCCGCTAAGGCGCGTTCCATCTGTGGCTCATGCTTGTCAAAATGAATAATTTTTTTTAATGTGGATTTCTTGAAATTGTGGAAGTTTGTCAAACTATAGAAAAACTAGTGTTGAAAGTGCAGGACAGATGATTGGGAACAATAAAGCTTAGAGGATAAAAGCGTATTTTCGTTTTGGTAAGGTATAGGCATAACTTCTTCTTTTTTTATTAGTGAAATTCACTCTGGGCAAGGTCGGAAGCAGTGCCCAAAAGGAACCAACTAACGGTTACTTAATAGCAAAGAGTTATTAGCAGATGTAGTACCAGCAACTGGGCTTTAAACGGAAAACATCCCAAATGGAACTGAACCGCGCTAAAGCTAAAAAAAAAATTGCCACGCTAAAGTACAATGAGCGATATCTGCTCTGAGCTATGGTAAAACCATCTGCTACTTCTTCCAATGGAACTATGTTCGTTCTGTAAGTTTTGGGTTGTTTTGATATTTTTAACTTGTTACTTATGACTCTAGGAATACAAAGAAATGAAATTACTCATCCAATCAAACTGAGACAATCGTTAACCGACGTGTCTAATTTATAGTAATTTTCGAAAATTTCTAGGCTGTCTAATGCAGCTGCTTTACCAAAAGTCCTGGAGTGTTTGTATCATAAAGAGAATAGTTCGGGAATGCCCGTTTAGCTCAACCGGTAAGGATTTGCGAACACGATTCGAGCTTCGTACACTAATGCCTTGGGTTCGAATCCCCTGTGGGATGCTTATATAGGAGGAGTCTGCTGGACACCTATCTGGTGCACGGTGGTTCACGATTAACGATTAAAACGTTAAGCTAAAACCTTCATATCCGATTCGTAGTCGGTATCTCCAAAAAGGTTGTGGTTCGCTATATTCTCGGCTTTCCTCTCCCACACGATAAAAATGAAATCCTATCCTCGATTACTGTCGTGGATGATTATCAAATAGGAAATAATTTTACCAAAGATATTTTTGTTAGGCATGAGCCACTCATGGATTGCGCCAACAAGGCGCGATTCATCTGTGGCTGATGATTTGCAAAATAACATATCTTGGCAAATCTATGTAGTAATCTATGGAGTAAAATCGCCTTTTGCCGTCCAGATTTTTGGGAAAACAGGAACCTTATGACGTCACGTCGACGAAAGTAAAAATAAAATTCGCAATTTTATTCAATTATATAGGAAAAGTCATATTCCTAAATAATATGACTTTGATCGACGATTTGTTATCAATGCTAAAATAACGTTAAATACTAAAACATGCCGGAAAACCTTCTTCGAACCTAAGATTAGTTAGAAAATTAAATAAAATCTTTGGAATTTAAGTTATTTCGACTAACTTTTCAACAGTGCACTAGTAATGTTGATTTAGAGGGATCATTGCTTCAATTTAGGCTTTAATGTTTGTTCAACGTGACCTGAGGATCGGTAAGAAAACTGTAACAAAAATATGGTAAAATCATAGGTCTTTGAGAGTAATTTTACTACTTTATATTGAATGAAAACTATAAAATCGACTTTTTCAATTATATTATGGGCTGTTGATGGAACGCACCGCCAAGGTACGGTTCATACTTGGCATAACAGTCCATACTTGGCATAAATAAGACGGTTTCGAATTTTAGAAATATACAATTACTGCGAATAAAAGTTAAATTTACTGCATTTTTGTTACAGTGTCGCCAGTCTTGATTTCATTGGTGTTATCGATATTTTGATAAGTATGGGACAATGGTGAATCGTCTAAAAATCTTTAAAAGCGTCTTCAAATGGTCCATGTTCAACTTTATCTTGTTGCTCTTTGGCATTTGAGTGATCGTCAGTCAGTTCATTTCAGGCACTGCTTTTGGCCTTGCTCAGAGTGATTTTTTATAAAAAGAAAAAAGCTGGAATTTAGATAGTCTTTCAGAAACATTTGGTTTAGCCATTGATCCCCCCTGTAATCTTTTTAAAAAAACATAGGAAAGCAAGGTGAAAACCAACACTTTTGTTATGCCTTTGGTGAAAAATATTTGAGATTATCTACATTTTATAATATCAAAATTAAACTAATTAGGCCGAATAAATAATTCAATCAATATTGTGGAATATGACCATTTTTAAATTCGTGCATAACTTGAATATTCTGAATTTTGATCACCCAAGATCTTCTTCATTTCCTATTTTTATTTTTATTTTATCGTCGAGTCAAAAAGACAAAATACGATCGTATAATTTGATTGTGTTTTTGAGGTTTTCGTTGTGGAATCTCAAATACGTTAAACATATGTCTCAAAACTTGGATTCCTAAATATTTAATGACATACTGCAGGCTTTGACTATTTCCCAGTTAGAGAATATGTTTTATTAAGTATGGGCCACAGATGGACCGCGCCTAGAGGGCGCGATCCATCAGTGACCCATACTTAATAAAACATAATTTTAAGTAATTGTCCTTTGCATGAAGAAAAGCACTGCTTAAGAGTCTACGCATCTGTAATTTACCAGGCAGTTTTTAGCTAAGTGAGTTGCATTTGAGAGAATATAACTATGGTGTGGAAGGTAATGTTACATTGCTAATGTTTAATGGTGATGGAGGAGATGTTTAGTAAATACTTTCACATCGCCCATGGCAGATATTACTCACTGTACTTTATCATAGCGGTCAATTTCTGATTTGGATCTGTCTGCCTCTCGTGTTGAAGCGACCAAATGATTGCTATTATACTGCGCGATCTATCAGTGACTCATGCTTAGCAAAAGATAATTTATAGTATTCTGTCATCTACGTTCAAATAGGTTGTTAGTAGGGCTGAGCAATTCGATTCGAATCGATTCGAAGCACAATTTATTCGAATCAATAGTGAATCGTTCGTAAGAGCAATTTCATTTAAGAGAATTTTCATTTTTCACGAGAAAATGCAATCGATTTTAGTTAAATTTGATCAAAATCAATTTTATTTTGTCGTTAAAATATGAAAATTGTTGCTTTGTAGACATGAAGTGTAAATTAAAAATGAACAATAAAATATAAATTTATTTATTTTTACAATGAAGACAATTTGTAATACCAGAAATGTGGAAAATTGTTATTTACATGGAATTAGTGATTCGATCCGATTCGAAAAAAATATTCGAATAAGGTTTCAAGTTTAAAGGATTCGGTTTTGCCCAGCCCTAGTTATTAGTCAGAGTGTTTTATAGTGTAAGACCTTAGTTGTATTCAAGGCAATGTGGATGTGGTATAGAATCTTACGATGTTCCTAAGAAACAGGGTCAGTGTTTGAGGGTTTTACATGTCCCATGGCAGATACCATTCTCTCCACTCGATCTCAGCGGTTAATTCCTGTTTACAATGTTTTTCGCCTCTTCTGGAGTTGAGCGTATGGGGCGCTATCCATCAGGGACCTATTAACAAAAATATTTTTAAGAAATTTTCCCGATTTCCGATTGTTTTTTGCTAAAAAAAGCAATGTCTAAGCCTCATTAAGTCGATACTTTTCCAGCGTTTTATAGTTGTCAAGCTAAATTGCACGAAGAACATGTAGTTGTGATGCAGGAAAGGTTTAATCTTTGAAGGGTCTAGATGGGATGTATGTATTTAGACGTGGTTGAGGATTTTATAAACGCCCAGGGCAGATACAATCGGCTACACTCAATTATAGAGGTTCAGTTCTGTCTGAGATGCTTTCTGCTTGTCGCGCAGTTGGGCGACTGTTACACGGCGCGATCCATACGTGATAAAATATATATTTTAATATAATTTTTTTTATTCGTTTCAGTATTGAAGGAAATCGCTGTCTAAACCTTTTCATATTGATAGTTTGCCAGAGCTAAGGCTGGGCAATTCGATTCGGTGATTCGAATCGATTCGAAGTACGGATTATTCGAATCAATTGTGAATCGGTCATAGGAACAAAAAGTTGCTAAATGGAGTGGAATTTTCCATATTAACGACAAAATGCACTCGATTTTGGTCAGATTTGACCAAAATCGATTGTATTTTGTCCTTAAAATGGATATTTTCGCTTTAGAACTTGAGTATAACTGAACACACATCGCGTTTAATTCTGTTTAAGCTAATATTTGTAATTATTAACTGTAAATTACTTGATTTTCATAGTGGAGACAATAATAGTAATAGTAAAAATGGAATAATTGTTATTTTTATGGAATCAGCGATTCGATACCATTCGAAAAAAATATTCGAATCAGATTCGAATTCTAAATGATTCGGTTTTGCCCAGCCCTAGTCAGATCGTTTTATAGTAAATGGGAGGTAAGTAATTTGCTTTTGAGAGAATGTAGGTGGGGTAGAAATATTATCATAAAATATAAAGTTAATGTTTGAAGGTGGTTGATGGGTTCAGATATTTCGAAATAGTAAATGGTTTTACCATCGCCCAGGGCAGATATTACTGTACTTAAGTAGTTAATTAGTTATTATTATAATTATAGGTTTTAGTCAGAGCGTTTTCAAGTGTATGAAAGCTAAGCGAGATGCATTTGAGAGAATGTAACTATGGCGTAGAATACTACCGTGGAATAGGGATATCATTGAATGGAAAAGGGATTTAAATATATACAAAAGTACCTGATGGTTTACCATCACCCGGGGTAGATATCATTCATTGCACCTAATTATGGTGGTTCAGTTTTCTGTTTCTGCTTTATGCATATCGTGCGGCGATTCATCAGTGACTCATACTTAACAAAACAGATTTTGATCAGATTCTTCTCATTGTTTTTTTAGTGGACGAAACGCTTTTTCAAATGATTTATTTGACTATTTTAAAGTTTAATAGCTGGATTTGGCGAGAAAATGAAGTTGAACTAGGGAAGGATTTTCAGTTTGCATGAAAGAGTTCTATACTAAAATATAGAACGTAGCTAACCAGTATGTCGAAAGAAAGTCCGGATTTGGGGAAA